>PIJE02000613.1:251510-276510 GCA_002895965.2 Coryphaenoides rupestris
TATAAAGGGTGTAATTTTGACTTTCCCTAGAAGATAGTAGTATAAACATTATTTAAACCTACTTCCAAAGAGAGGGATGGCGTACGTGTGAACAGTTTAACATGCGCAATACAACAATCACTCAAAAATGGCGGTAACACATTAACCGAGCATGTGGCATCTTAGTGGTGCTGGTGGGGGGGGGGGGCACATCGCCGGTTCATTAGCTCTGGAGTCAAACATGAAGCTAATTTAGCGCTAAAGGGGAGGGCACAATACAGAAGCACTGTTTCGCATTTCACGGTGAGAATGTCCCTGACTCATCACTCTGCAGCAGGAGACAGCACTGCAGCACAGGCTGGTGGAATCATCCGGGCCGTGATAGGCGACTTTGTGAATGATGTCCTTCTTGTGATGGGGTTTGTCTGTCTTTTTGTTTTCTGTTGACCGGCGTCCAGGGAGAACCCCGGTCAGAGACCAGGTGTCAGTTGACTAGTGACCACAAGGTGCTGCTGCTCTACAAAGATGAGGCACCGGGCACCCACATGGCATATTCTTTCTTTCTTGTATTCATTATTTAAATGGAAACTGCTGCTTCGTTTGTTAATAATAATAATAATAATAATAATTGATTTAACTTCTCCTCATGCAACATTTTACATTCTGCTGTTGATATTCAAACAGGTGAGCACCAACAGCCTGCAGCAGACTTGTCTCATCACAACATCCCTATATATGCCGATACGCTCAGGTTTGGGAAAAACAAGTCTTATTTTCTCACCAATTATGCTGTTTCCTTCTTTTCTTCTGTCTGGGTAATTGGCTGGCATGGACGCATGCTTCTGGACTCCAGGTAGATACGGGCCCTCTGGAGAGTGTGCAGATGTGTGCAAGACAAAACAACGTCTTTGTGGGAAGAGGGAGGATGGAAGGATGCACAATTCCACCGTCCTATTCAGACGTGCATGCAAACATTGTGAAGACAAACAAAGAGAGTTCTTTACAAACAAAAGATGTTCCTAATTAACCCTTAAGGAAGCCTCATTCCATTCAATGTAAAATAATATGGATGTATCCGATGTACCTGTATAGTATACACCCCCTGCCCCCCCCCCCCCCCCCCCCCCCCCCCCCCCCCCCCCCCCCCCCCCCCCCCCCCCCCCCCCCCCCCCTCCCCCACACCCTCCCAAGCCCCGCCCCCGGACCCATTCATCACATGAAATCTGGATCGGGATTCCACTCCATGCTGAGGGTTACCTTGTCATGTGTCAGCTTCAGCAGTCCATGTTTGTCATGTAATTGTGTTGTGAGTGACAGCAGGCAAGCCGACAGACCTTTGGGTGTTTGACTGTTGAAGTGTTATTATAATAATTGTGTGTTCTCATCATTATTCTACAGACTGTGAGTGAAGCACGACCGGCGACACGTGAACCAACGGCTGCTAACAGGAACACACGCGGCCCTCACCTGTACGATGGTTTAAATGGAAGTTTTATAATGTTTTATCTTCATTTTACTTTAAAGCGCTGAGTAGTATTTGTACGATGCTACTTCCTTTGTGCAGTACATCCCTCATGCGTGATATTTCACCTTTTTTTTTTACACTGTACTTACTCACAGACTATTATTTTATCATTGTATTAATGACTATTATTATTATAGTTATATTTATTATTATAGTTATTAATCTCTTCACTGTGGAGTCTGCACACCTGCTTTCCGTGGAAAACTGGAAGTTTTCTACGGTTTGAAATGATGATCAATGAGGTTTTTTTCCACAACGGGAACGTGGAGAACGGGAGAATGATTGACAAGGCGCCACGGTAACGGTATGTTCCCCCGGACACAGAAAAGTCATCGCTCTCATCCGTCTTCTGTCTCCGTCCGCCTCGAGCACCTCCGCCGGCTTTAAAATCCAGCGACGGGCAAATCGGCGTAAATATTTGCCTGACGTCCGCAGGCCTCCGCTCAGGCCTCCGCTCAGGCCTCCGCTCAGGCCTCCGCTCAGGCCTCCTCCGCTCAGGCCTCCTCCGCTCAGGCCTCTCCAAGGCTCGCCGGCGGCGTGTCTTGTGGGGGAAGTCATCGCTCGTTCCGAGGCTAAATCATCACGTCGGGCGTCGTCAGCGACACGTGAATATTCGCGCCGTGAGCGCATTTTGAAATGGGAACGACGGCCGCGACGGGCAATGTGCAGTAACAGTACAGTGCAGTGCGGCGCAGTGCAGTAAAGTACCCAAAGTACACAAAGTACCCAAAGTACACAAAGTACACAAAGTAGGGGTGTATGAAAACATCGATTCAAGGTTTGACTTTGTGAGTTGACATTAATGTGTACTCAGTGGATCAGTTGATCAACTGTTAACTTTTTAAAACAATCTACAGAAAAGTCTGGAATTGTATTTGTATGTGTTAATCGGCCGAGTGATGATATTTCGATGTTAGACCTCATCAGTTAGGCTCATGGAAGAGATCCTATTGTCTCTGATGAATCATAGTGACCCCCCCCCCCCCACACACACACAGAGACACACACACACACCACCACCACCAATACCTTCCCATGGGTATGTGGTGTTGGAGGCGGGAGTGGGTGTCGCGTTGGTGGGTGTCATGTCGGGTGGGTGGGGGTGGCGGCGGGTGGGGGTGGCGGCGGGCGGGGGGGCACGCATTGTCAAGGCACTCTGATGTCGCTGCAGACAATGGACGATTTCTGGGAGATTTCCTCTTCTGTGTGTGTGTGTGTGTGTGTGTGTTGTGTGTGTGTGTGTGTGTGTGTGTGTGTGTGTGTGTGTGTGCGTGTGTGTGTGTGTGTGGTGTGTGTGTGGTGTGTGTGTGGTGTGTGTGTGTGTCATCTCATCTCCACCCCAGGCGATGGCTTCTTCTACTGCTTCTTCCGTCAGCCCTCCACCACCACCACCACCACCACCACCACCACCAGCACCACCACCAGCACCACCCTCGGGCCCTGGATGTATGTCTATCCCCCCCTCTGTCTCTCTCTCCCTCTTTCTCCCCTTTTCATGTGGCTTGTGTAATGTCATGTGTCACCTTCACAGTGCAGGCTTGCAATTGAACTGAATGGCCATTAGACATTCACATGGACAATGTCTGCAAAACTTCAGGAAATGTTCCACCACAACCCAATGGCTGAATCAATAGTTTCTCCCAGTGCGGCTCCAAATGAAGACATCAGTTAGCATCCTCCTCTGGAAGCTCTATTAGCAGGCTGTAGGCATAGCTCTGCTCCCTCCCATCTGCTTACTTCGCTGGCAGGGAGGCTAATTCTTATGCATTTATGTTAAATCTCAGTCTTGCTTGCATGTTAAACGGCAGGAGTTCCCGGCGGCCCGTGAAGCAAGCCGGGAGCCACGAGGACACATCGCTAAGCGCACGCCACTATTGGTTTTATCTTTATGGTTTGATTCATGTCAATAAACCCAGGCGTCCATTCGTTCATTATTCTTATGGCATCTATTATGGGATGTCATTATTTAACATTTAGGCCCCTGTTTTTTTTCTTATGTGGAATGTGCATAAATTCCATCCACGGTTTTTCAATTGAGCGCAGAAGCGCAAAAGAAGAAAAAGACGGATAAATGATTTCTTTGCTTTGAGAAAAGGTCAATTTGCTGTGGACGCCATCGGATATATGCTGCATTTTTTCCATAACTCTGAGCAGGGGCTAAGTATCTATAATCGTTTAAACGTCAAAAAAAAAGTATTTCATGATTGTAATAAAATGTCTGCAGATACGACTGGAATAAACTAGCCGGCCAAATGAATGCTGAGAGGGCTGCTCTCCACTGCTCACAGGGTAGTATGTGTGTTGTGCAGTGCAGTGTGCCAGCCTCTCCATATAGATTGACTGCAGGAAACTAAATTAGCTCAACATTGCAGACACACTTGTGCAGAGGTATGTTTACAGGTTACTGTCAATGCATTTCCCCCTCTCTCTCTCAGTCCACCTCATTAGATCAGTTTCTTGATGGCCCGTTCCAATTTCCATAGTTATTCCCAGTCCATATTTATTTTGTTCTCCATCTCTTTTCACTGGCCAGGGGTGGAAAGTACTAACTAAGAACATTTACTCAAGTACTGAAGAACACATTTGAGGTATTTTCACTTGAGTATTTCTATGTTCTGATACTTTCTACTTCTACCCATCATATCTCAGAGGCAAATATTGTACTTTTTACTCATTTTACTTTACAGTTACTTTGCAGATAACAATTAACAATACAAACTCCAATCAATAATTAATGTATTATATACATATATCAATTAGGCTTTATTGGGAAATTCACAAGATATCCTGCAGTATGTAAAGTCATATATTAAAAAAAAGATCAAAACACAAATGCCTGCACCTCCTGTCAAGCTCCTGAAGTTTGCAGACGAGCCCTCATTGGGCTCATCTCTGGTGGGGATGAGTACGCCTACTGGGAGATTGACCATCTGATGACCTAGTGGGGTCAGAACAACTTGGAGCTTAACGCTCTCAAGACAGTGGACATGGAAAGACTTCTGGAAGAACCCAGCCCCACCATCACCCTCTCGAACTCCCCAGTTGACACTGTGGAGTCCTTTCGTTTCCTCTCTCCCGGACCTGCATGCCTCCAGGACCCTGAGGCGA
The DNA here is from genome assembly GCA_002895965.2 of Coryphaenoides rupestris. NCBI lineage: Eukaryota > Metazoa > Chordata > Actinopteri > Gadiformes > Macrouridae > Coryphaenoides > Coryphaenoides rupestris. Next base: position 256,123 of record PIJE02000613.1, read on the forward strand.
TCAGGTAAGATTGTGGTCATCCTCTCCCACCACGGAAATAAACTCTTTGAGTCTCCCGTCCAGCAGGAGGTTGTGGTCCATCAGGAACCAAAACCTCACACCACAAGAAACAGCTTCTTCCCCACGGCAACTGGCCTCATTAACAAGACCCGGGACCCCCTGTGATCCCCACCGACTCCCACCCCCTATGGACAATATAATAGACGTTATATTAACATTTAACCCCACTGACTCCACCCCTCATGGACACTACTACCCCCATGTACCACTAGTTATACTTTTTCTTTAAATTGCACCTTTTTATTGCTTATTTATTACTTTTTTTTGTTGCATTTTTGCATTTCTTTGAATTTCTGTGTTTTTACTCTGTTTAATGTTGAATGTTCAAAAGCACAAAATCACAAAAGCACATTCCTTGTTTGCAAAAACTAAGGCAATAAAGCTGTTTCTGATTCTGATTCTGATAGATCAAGACTCAAGAGTTCTAACTTCCAATCAAAGTTTACATTCAAACGTTTGTGCCATGCGCTGTGCTCAATGGTCCATATATCTTTTATCTGACTATGCGACGTGACTAAATTCATTTTTATTACACTTTAGGAATTGTAAAGATATTTTCCACTTTCTACAGCCTTTTCTGTTGTGTCCATGTGTTCACCCGGCGCATACAAACACTGAAATGTCATGCAATGTCCTGGGTCTCGTCTTCAGCTTTATAGAGCATAAAGTGAATGTTTGTAAGGTGCGAGTGAGAGAGTTTTGTTCATTACCTTACTATTTTTGACTTTCTTTTCAGTCTGATTTGAGCAACTATTAAATAGCCACCACGATGTTATATGTGTGCTGTCAACTACAGGTTGATGTTTCATTGTTCTGTTGTTCCAGTGAGTGTACTTGCATCTGATCAGCTCGTAGAAACCCTGCAGCATCGACGGTGTACGGAAGTCATTATTTTTAAAAACATCTGTGTGGATGGGAATAGAAAGTCTCTGTATTTGCGAAGGAAAGGGTCACGGAGCCCAGAGCCACGGTGAGTAAAAATAGCTCATCCAAAAATATTAATGTTATTGTGATTTGAAACGGAAAACAGAGACAAGGAACATGTGCTGCACTAAGGAGCGCCACGGCTCGCTATTTTTCTCCTTGATAAATGCCTCCGATTCTCTCCCATTCTCAAAATTGTATTCAGCAAATCGATGACGATTGATTAATCACTTATTCACTTTTGTAATCCAGATGGGAATCAATATTATACCGCAAGCACTGCCCTGTTTCTTCATACGTATACAAGGCCTAGTACTGTGTACTTCATGTAAATGTGTACAACACATGGTACAGCATCAACTAGTTATGTTGGAGACACAGAAGTGGAGCAGTATTGCGTTTAGTGTATCTGTCGGAATTCAGCATAATGGGTAATAGAGTCTATTGACATTGGTAGCAATCCATGGGAAAATCACAGAGAGCCAAATCACAGAACAACCCTAACTCACTTTACATTCGGCTGTGTCCTGAACACGGAAATGAAGGAAATAAAATACACTTCCAGCAACAGAATTAGCAGCCGCTAACGGGCTTTGTTGCATCTTTCTATTGCATTGCTCTTCGTTCCTGCGCTTCTTAAACAGATTTGCACATGGTAGCGTCTACAGCATCCTTCCACACACACACACACACACACACATCACACACACACCCACACACACACACACACACACACACACACACACACACACCACACACACTCACACACACACATACCACACACATCAACCTTACGCCTGCGCATGCGAGTTCAATCGCTACAGGGACGTCTCAGTTCACGTTACGCGTAACGCATGACAACAAGTGCCGCTTTCAAAACTCCCGAGGACCCAGGAGGTGTTCGCATCATCACCCCCCCTCCGCCCTCCCCCACCACCATCACCCATGTCATCGCATGCCCACCACACCACCACCACCCCCCGCCCCCCCCAACCCTACCAGCCCTCCCCTCCCTGCCGTGCTCAGTGTTGGGGCCCGTGACCTTTCAGACAGATTCCCTCGGCAGCGTGGCAGCCTGCAGTCATTTGAGGCGCGCTCTGTCACGGGCAGCATAGCAAAACGCCCCCCCCCCCCCCCCCCCCCCCCAAAAAGAAGGGTCAACGCTACTGTAAATCATGCGTCACAAACTGTTGATTGGCATTCATTTTATATAATAATAACGAACGGGCTCCCGTGTTTGTTGAGTGGGACGGAGAGGTGGATGGATCACGGAGGATGCGTGGATGAGGTGTATGCAGAAGTGGTGGCTCAGGCCCGGTGTGGCTGGTTGTGTGTGTGTTCCAGTGGCCTGCAGTGCTGGATTAGGACTATATTTAGATGATGACTGGAATATGCTAATGGAAGCCTGGCACGATGAAGACACACGGCAGCGCACACGCAGTTACAGTAGCGTCATCGGAAACTTGCAGCACGCAATCTTTTTGGTACCGAACAGAACGGACGTTGACAGATTGAAACTACATCTTTGATTTTGTCCTGCCAAAATGTCAACTTTACTTTCGTCAAAATTTTACTTACGGCGATTATTTAAAAATTATAAATGACGATTTAAAATTGGGAAATTGGGAAAGTGAACAAAACATTGTAACATTGGGAACACAAAGAACGAACAGAATTTTCTTCAAATGTGTCTTTCAATGCAGAAAAACTATTACTGTTATTAAATCCAATCAAAGTCTGTTCTGTTGTCTGATAAAATGCAATTTAATAGTGTGTCAAATTAAATGAAAGAGCTGTTTTTTATTTTTTATTTTTTGTATACATTTTTTGCCATTTTAAGAACTTCTTTTTCCAAGAACTTCTTTTTGGCCTTGTGGTTCAAGACCACAATAGTAACAATGGAAGCCTGCTATCCTAAATCTATTGGTTTAAACTCTTATTTTAATTTGTTGTTGTTATTGTTGTTTTTAACGCTGGACAGGTGTGGAGGCACAGTTCTCACGGCCCTTTAGCCACTGGGGAATCTTATTTGAAACCAAGTGGGATTTGTGAGACAGAAGCTGACACATGTATAATGACAGTGGTGGGGGTGAGGGTGGTGGTGGTGGTGGCGGTGGTGGTGGGGGTGGGGAATTGCAAATGTGATTTAAAACTTCAAATATGTAATTAGAAAAGGGAGAAAGAGCTTGGATACGCTGTGTAACACCGCGCTATAAGAGCTTATTTCTCTGCTGGGTGTGCTTATGTCTTGATTTAGTGTATTCATTCTGGCTTTGACTTTATGTATTCCATTTTCCAATGGCTACTGCATCCCACAAACAGCCTTGTGCATTGCGTCATTTAACAACATTTAACGCAATTCATGTGGAACATATTCCAAGCAATGTTGGTGTTGGAAATGTGGGTAAAACAAATCAAGTGTGTGTGTGGGAAGGGGGACGGGGGTGTCATCCTTTCACAGGTTGAATATTAATGTGATTTAAAGCATTAAATACCAAGAGCTACTTACCCCTGTTTTTTAAATCAAACTGAGGATCACCATTGTCTGGTCTAATCTATAGGAATAGTTTGGCAGGGTATTGACCGTGTGCATGGAAACCTGGCGTATCCTGAAAGGGAAGAAGGGATTCTGTGGATGCTTACATGGGAAAGCAGGCATGTTTTGTGAGAAGCATATTGCAGAGATGGCACCTTTTTATTTCCTGAGACGTGGTGATGGATGGGGAATTGACAAAGCCTAAAATTACAACCACAGATCAATGGCACCTCTTTCAATTCCGGGGAATCCTGCCGACGCGCAATTAGGGAAGTATGAAACATCATGGATTTTACTTCAGATTATTACGCACTACATTTTGTTGTGTGCGTGTGTCCCATTCATCTAAATATATAGTAATCGACAATGTACCTTCAAATAATATAGTACAGTATGTGTACAACAATTTTTTTGGTTGCTGAAAACAACACAGAAAATAAGAAGAAAAGAGAAAAATAACCATAAACATCACAACATCCCCAACAGACACAACCAAGGCACCGCAAAACAAAGGGGTCAGCAGAGAAACATCATTATCGCTGGGCTGTTGTCAACATGGCAGCTTTAGTAGATAAATATATATATATACTGTCTATAAATGTATACAGTATATATATATATAAGACCTACTGTGCTCCCAGACTTGAGCAGTACAGTACAGTAGAGCCTGCGTGGTTGATGATGACGACGTAATGAAATGCTAAAACTAAAGTGAAGGCTACCTCGTTGTCAGCCTCCATTCTTTAGTGAGTTAAGTCACTCCTTCTGAATGTATCATGCAAAAACAGAAGTAAAAAAAGGCACCTTTTGCTGTGTACTTTGTCATTTTGTATTGTTATCGTCCTAATTGCGTGGAGTAGGAATTGACTGTGTGTGCGGGGCTCGGGCGTGTTACCTCATGGAGCTGGATTACATTAAATTAAATATTGATTCTCCAGTCCACAAGAGAAGTCCGCTGCTCAATCTTCAAATTTGGCTTTCATGGCTTTAATGTGGATCATATTTTTTAAGCAAAGCAGGAGGTCACATTAAATCATCAGATCCTGGATTAACTCACCGGGGGTAGATAGGTACCATCTCCCTGGCTGGCAATTATTCAAAAGTAGAAGACAACTTTGTATAATATTCAGAGGAGGCATTTGTGGCTAGAGAGCGACTGCTAACCAACACATATTGTACTACTGTATACTGTATATGTGGTCTTTAATGAGACACATCAGGCAACATTGACCGTTTTTTTTCTTAATGTATTCAGTCTAATAATTGACACATGACTGCTGTGTGTTTAGTTTTATTAAAAAAAACTACAGTAATGACCAACCTTGTTAGGTTGGTGCCGGAGCACAATAGAGTCTAGATACATGTTTAAACAAGTAGATTGCAGTGCTAAGAAAGCTGGCCTGGTCTGGCAGGGCTGTTGAGGTTGTCATAGAATAAAGATGTGCATTGGCCAAACTATAGGAAATATAAGAGGTTGCGAAGGTATTCCGCTCCAAACATTGGTGTTCATCTAGATCTACAGCATTGTATTGTGTTTGTGTGTGTTTGTGTCAGTGTGTGTGTGTGTTTGTGTGTCAGCATGCATGTGAATGTTTGTGTGTCAACTAGAATGCGTGTGTGTGTGTGTGTGTATGTGTGTGTGTGTGTGTGTGTGTGTGTGTGTGTGTGTGTGTGTGTGTGTGTGTGTGTGTGTGTGTGTCGTGTGTGTGTGTGTGTGTGTGTGTGTGTGTGTGTGTGTGTGTGAGTGGGTCTCAGCTGTAAAAGAAAAAAAAAAAAATAAGACTTTAATTAGAATTGGACGTCATCTCATAGACGGGCTATTCGCAGCCTTAAAACAGACAGGCCTCCTTGGGGAACAAACTCATCTGAATTAGAAACGGGAAGCTGCTTTTGACCAGGATTTATCCGACCGTTACCTCGGTTTGTCAAGTAGCCAAGACAATAGCCCCCCCAACCCTCCCCTCACCCCCCACCCCCCCGCCAGTTAGCTATAGCCGGCCATTCAAGCACTAACCTGTTTAGCGTGATCCCTCATATTAACGCGCAATTAAGAGCTAAGCATGGCGAGTCAAACTGACCGGAGGGGGGGGGGGGGGGTTAGGCGGGGGGACAGGAAGGGGGTTAGGGGAAGAAAGACAGACGAGCAAAGAAAGGGAATCATTCACAGCGTTGTGTTTCCTCGTCAGTCACAGCGCTAACGTTGCATCTGATGACTGTGTCCTGATAATGTGTCCGGATGGCTCCTCTCTATAATGTCACCCTCCACCCCCCTCCACCCCCCCCCTCCACCCACCAGCCACTATTGTGTGTGTGTGTGTGGGGGGGGGGGGGGGGGGGGGGGAGGGGGTTTGGGAGTGTGATTTAGTGGCACTCCTGCTCAGATCCAGTGACTCCGGGAACGCGCCCAACACTAAAAAACCGTGTATCCGATACACCACCACCTCCTCCACCTCCACCTCCACCTCCGCCATCACCACCTCCACCACATCCTCGTCCTCCACCACCTCCACCACATCCTCGTCCTCCACCGCCTCCTCCTCCTCCTCCGCCATCACCACCTCCTCCACCTCCACCATCACCACCACCACCACCACCTCTTTCTCATGGCGATTGTGTGGCCGGTGCTGGGGAGCCTGGTCTGTTCTGGTCTAGTCTAGTCTAGTCTAGTCTGGTCTGGTCTGGTCTAGTCTGGTCGAGTCTAGTCTAGTCTGGTCTGGTCTAGTCTAGTCTAGTCTAGTCTAGTCTAGTCTAGTCTAGTCTGGTCTGGTCTAGTCTAGTCTAGTCTAGTCTAGTCTAGTCTGGTCTGGTCTAGTCTGGTCTAGTCTAGTCTAGTCTAGTCTAGTCTAGTCTAGTCTAGTCTAGTCTGGTCTGGTCTGGTCTGGTCTAGTCTGCGCTTGACCAAAGGTCAGCGGAGAGTTCAAAGTCGATCAGCTATCAGATCACTTTTTTCTTGACCTTCATTTGCTGTGTGTGTGTGTGAGAGAGAGAGAGAGAGAGAGAGAGAGTGTGTGTATGTGTGTGTGTGTGAGAGAGAGAGAGAGTGTGTGTGTGTGTGTGTGTGTGAGAGAGAGAGAGAGTGTGTGTGTGTGTGTGTGTGTGTGAGAGAGAGAGAGAGAGTGTGTGTGTGTGTGTGTGTGTGAGAGAGAGAGAGAGTGTGTGTGTGTGTGTGTGTGTGTGTGTGTGTGAGAGAGAGAGCGTGTGTGTGTGTGTGTGTGTGCATTGACTGAATGGCCATTAGACATTCACATGGACAATGTCTGCAAAACTTCAGGAAATGTTCCACCACAACCCAATGGCTGAATCAATAGTTTCTCCCAGTGCGGCTCCAAATGAAGACATCAGTTAGCATCCTCTGGAAGCTCTATTAGCAGGCTGTAGGCATAGCTCTGCTCCCTCCCATCTGCTTACTTCGCTGGCAGGGAGGCTAATTCTTATGCATTTATGTTAAATCTCAGTCTTGCTTGCATGTTAAACGGCAGGAGTTCCCGGCGGCCCGTGAAGCAAGCCGGGAGCCACGAGGAGACATCGCTAAGCGCACGCCACTATTGGTTTTATCTTTACGGTTTGATTCATGTCAATAAACCCAGGCGTCCGTTCGTTCATTATTCTTATGGCATCTATTATGGGATGTCATTATTTAACATTTAGGCCCCTGTTTTTTTTCTTATGTGGAATGTGCATAAATTCCATCCACGTTTTTTCTATTGAGCGCAGAAGCGCAAAAGAAGAAAAAGACGGATAAATGATTTCTTTGCTTTGAGAAAAGGTCAATTTGCTGTGGACGCCATCGGATATATGCTGCATTTTTTTCCATAACTCTGCGCAGGGGCTAAATCTATAATCGTTTAAACGTCAAAAAAAAAAAAGTATTTCATGATTGTAATAAAATGTCTGCAGATACGACTGGAATAAACTAGCCAGCCAAATGAATGCTGAGAGGGCTGCTCTCCACTGCTCACAGGGTAGTATGTGTGTTGTGCAGTGCAGTGTGCCAGCCTCTCCATATAGATTGACTGCAGGAAACTAAATTAGCTCAACATTGCAGACACACTTGTGCAGAGGTATGTTTACAGGTTACTGTCAATGCATTTCCCCCTCTCTCTCTCAGTCCACCTCATTAGATCAGTTTCTTGATGGCCCGTTCCAATTTCCATAGTTATTTCCCAGTCCATATTTATTTTGTTCTCCATCTCTTTTCACTGGCCAGAGGTGGAAAGTACTAACTAAGAACATTTACTCAAGTACTGAAGAACACATTTGAGGTATTTTCACTTGAGTATTTCTATGTTCTGATACTTTCTACTTCTACTCCATCGTATCTCAGAGGCAAATATTGGACTTTTTACTCATTTTACTTTACAGTTACTTTGCAGATAACAATTAACAATACAAACTCCAATCAATAATTAATGTATTATATAAATATATCAATTAGGCTTTATTGGGAAATTCACAAGATATCCTGCAGTATGTAAAGTCATATATAAAAAAAAGATCAAAAACACGAATGCCTGCACCTCCTGTCAAGCTCCTGAAGTTTGCAGACGAGCCCTCATTGGGCTCATCTCTGGTGGGGATGAGTACGCCTACTGGGAGATTGACCATCTGATGACCTAGTGGGGTCAGAACAACTTGGAGCTTAACGCTCTCAAGACAGTGGACATGGAAGACTTCTGGAAGAACCCAGCCCCACCATCACCCTCTGGAACTCCCCAGTTGACACTGTGGAGTCCTTTTGTTTCCTCTCTCCTGCATGCCTCCAGGACCCTGAGGCGATCAGGTAAGATTGTGGTCATCCTCTCCCACCACGGAAATAAACTCTTTGAGTCTCCCGTCCAGCAGGAGGTTGTGGTCCTTCAGGACCAAAACCTCACACCACAAGAACAGCTTCTTCCCCACGGCAACTGGCCTCATTAACAAGACCCGGGACCCCCCCTGATCCCCACCGATTCCCACCCCCTATGGACACTACTACACGTTATATTAACATTTAACCCCACTGCCTCCCACCCCCCATGGACACTACTACCCCCCATGGACACTACTGTTATCTTTTTCTTTAAATTGCACCTTTTTATTGCTTATTTATTACTTTTTTTTGTTGCATTTTTGCATTTCTTTGAATTTCTGTGTTTTTACTCTGTTTAATGTTGAATGTTCAAAAGCACAAAATCACAAAAGCACATTCCTTGTTTGCAAAAACTAAGGCAATAAAGCTGTTTCTGATTCTGATTCTGATAGATCAAGCCTTCGACTCAAGAGTTCAAACTTCCAATCAAAGTTACATTCAAACGTTTGTGCCATGCGCTGTGCTCAATGGTCCATATATATTTTATCTGACTATGCGACGTGACTAAATTCATTTTTATTACACATTGTAAAGATTATTTTCACTTTTCTACAGCCTTTTCTGTTGTGTCCATGTGTTCACCCGGCGCATACAAACACTGAAATGTCATGCAATGTCCTGGGTCTCGTCTTCAGCTTTATAGAGCATAAAGTGAATGTTTGTAAGGTGCGAGTGAGAGAGTTTTGTTCATTACCTTACTATTTTGACTTTCTTTTCAGTCTGATTTGAGCAACTATTAAATAGCCACCACGATGTTATATGTGTGCTGTCAACTACAGGTTGATGTTTCATTGTTCTGTTGTTCCAGTGAGTGTACTTGCATCTGATCAGCTCGTAGAAACCCTGCAGCATCGACGGTGTACGGAAGTCATTATTTTAAAAACATCTGTGTGGATGGGAATAGAAAGTCTCTGTATTTGCGAAGGGAAAGGGTCACGGAGCCCAGAGCCACGGTGAGTAAAAATAGCTCATCCAAAAATATTAATGTTATTGTGATTTGAAACGGAAAACAGAGACAAGGAACATGTGCTGCACTAAGGAGCGCCACGGCTCGCTATTTTCTCCTTGATAAATGCCTCCGATTCTCTCCCATTCTCAAAATTGTATTCAGCAAATCGATGACGATTGATTAATCACTTATTCACTTTTGTAATCCAGATGGGAATCAATATTATACCGCAAGCACTGCCCTGTTTCTTCATACGTATACAAGGCCTAGTACTGTGTACTTCATGTAAATGTGTACAACACATGGTACAGCATCAACTAGTTATGTTGGAGACACAGAAGTGGAGCAGTATTGCGTTTAGTGTATCTGTCGGAATTCAGCATAATGGGTAATAGAGTCTATTGACATTGGTAGCAATCCATGGGAAAATCACAGAGAGCCAAATCACAGAACAACCCTAACTCACTTTACATTCGGCTGTGTCCTGAACACGGAAATGAAGGAAATAAAATACACTTCCAGCAACAGAATTAGCAGCCGCTAACGGGCTTTGTTGCATCTTTCTATTGCATTGCTCTTCGTTCCTGCGCTTCTTAAACAGATTTGCACATGGTAGCGTCTACAGCATCCTTCCACACACACACACACACACACACACACACACACACACACTCACTCACACACACAGCATACCGTAATCACATCAACCTTACGCCTGCGCATGCGAGTTCAATCGCTACAGGGACGTCTCAGTTCACGTTACGCGTAACGCAGGACAACAAGTGCCGCTTTCAAAACTCCCGAGGACCCAGGAGGTGTTCGCATCATCACCCCCCCTCCGCCCTCCCCCACCACCATCACCCATGTCATCGCATGCAGCAGCCCACCACCACCACCCCCCGCCCCCCCCAACCCTACCAGCCCTCCCCTCCCTGCCGTGCTCAGTGTTGGGGCCCGTGACCTTTCAGACAGATTCCCTCGGCAGCGTGGCAGCCTGCAGTCATTTGAGGCGCGCTCTGTCACGGGCAGCATAGCAAAACGCTTTGTTTACGCCCCCACGACGTTACCAGAAGGGGCCTTGTTTTGGTGTCTCTAATCAGTTGAGAGCGGAGCTGCCGCTCGAGTGTGGTGGTTCCCAAAAGGGTAACTCCCAGGGTGCGATTCTGAAAGTGGTGTGTGGGGTGGTGGGGTGGTAGAGGAGAGGACGAAATGTTCAGGTGCCGGTAACCCTTTAAGAGATGATAGAGGATGTAGATGGTTGCAGCCAGACCGGAGAGAGCGGTGGTAAGAGAGAGAAGGCATGCGTTGAGGGTTTGGACCCAACTCGATGGGAGTGAGAATGCTGGGGGGAGCCAGACCTCGGACGCAAGAAGGGGAAAGACGCACGACGATGGCCCCTTGGAAGGAAGCGCGAGGGGTTTTTCATTCAGGCGCAAAGCGGAATTGACTTAGAAATTTACCGCCAAGAAAAATGTCATTGCCCTCGGCCCTGGAGAGAAACAAGGGGGCGGAGCACCGGTCGATGTATTTGTGTCCATTGACTTGCGGGCCAAGGATGGCGGTTCATGTACCAGGACAAGTTGGAGACCGGGTGCGCTTTTTGCTTGTTTGCATCCTCCAGCATCACCGCAATACATAATTTTCGGCCAATTTGTCAGGATCCTTATTTCTTACAGGTCGGGCAAGACCATAGTACATTACGACGGCGCGAGTCTACCGCCCTCCGGGCCCTTATTCAGTCTTTGTGGATGAGTTCTCTGAGTTTGTCTAGCTATCTTGCAACCCTACTCTGACAATGTGATACTGACTTGTCTAATTGTGGTGGATGAGATCAACGATTCCATTAGTTGAATAACCCATGTGACTCTCTTGCAAAAGCTTTTCTGTCCATTATAGACACATTTGGTTTCACACAGCATGTTCAGCTACCTACCCACACTGGTGGAAACACATTGGACCTTGTCCTGACTCGTGGATCGTTTGGAGAGATATACAGGAGTTTAAGTTGTCTCTTCCCTATATAACCGGTACAGGGCTCATTCATGCTGATTGCACATGGCTAGCTGCTCACGTTGTCCAGCGTAGGAGGTGTCCCATCAGTTGCGCAAAAGAAGGGGCCACGTGGTTATCCTGCCTAGTTGGAATTTTCGCTCACCTATATGGCTGGCTGTGGGCCGGTTTGTTCCCACAGTCACCCGCTGTGCAGCCCGAAAAACACCAGACAGGGCCATGGCAGATACGAAAATGTAAATAATACGCGGGCTCTCTGTTATCCCTTTGCATCCATTTTTCGCTGACTATCAGGTTGAAGGTGTTGTGTGGTACAAATATACAAACAATTGAGTTAACACTTCGGTTCAGTGGATTGTCTCACCAATGAGTTTAACACCGCTTTATCCGCAGCCATCGACTTTGTTGCTCCTCTTGTAGTTAAAAAGCGGAAAGCAAAAAGACCAGCACCATGGTTCAACGAAGACACGCGTACCCTCAAACGCGACTGCAGAAAACTTGAACGCAAGTGGCGCTCGACTAAACTTGAAGTCTTCTACCTTGCATGGCACGACAGCCTGCTTAGCTACAAAACTGCGCTAACCAACTCCAGAAATGCCTACTTCTCCAGTGTCATCAACTTAAACAAGAACAACCCGAAGTTCCTCTTTGACACTGTAAAAGAGCTGACGCAAAAACAACCTCACAACTTGGACTCCTCCCTCTCAGCGAGCAACTTCCTGGAGTTCTTTGATCACAAGATCGAATCAATTAGGAAAGACATTGATGCGTCTCTCGCCACTCATCCTGAACATTCGTCAGGTGCGGTGCCACGCATTCTCCCTGAAGCTACTTTCCAGCAGTTTAGCACAATCTCGTTGGATGAGCTTGACAAGCTAATACAGGCATCTAAACAGACTACCTGTTTGCTCGACCCCGTCCCTACCAAGGTTCTAAAAGAACTTTTCCAAGAATCTTGGTGTTCTGCTTGATCCTACGCTTTCTTTCGATCAGCATGTCAAAAGTATCACCAGAACTGCTTTCTTTCATCTTAGAAACATTGCCAAGATCAGACCAATGCTATCCGCTGCGGACGCAGAGACACTCATCCATGCATTTATATCATCCAGACTGGATTACTGTAATGCACTGTTCTCTGGCCTACTGAGCTCTACTACAAAAAGCCTCCAGCTCGTACAGAACGCTGCTGCTAGACTTCTAACGAGAACTAGGAAGTTTGACCACATTACTCCTATTCTCACTTCCCTCCACTGGCTCCCAATAAATGCCAGATCAGATTTTAAGGTGCTACTTCTTACCTACAAGATCCTGCATGGGTCCGCACCATCGTACCTGAAGGACCTTATTGTTCCCTATTGTCCTTCTCGGCCGCTCCGGTCTTCAGGGCTGGCCTTCTATCAATTCCAAAAGTGAATAAAAAATCAGCAGGAAACAGGGCGTTCTCTTATCGAGCACCCTATCTGTGGAACAGTCTGCCACCTGTAATCAGGGAGGCTGACTCTGCTGATATATTTAAGGCGAGACTAAAAACCCACCTATTTACCCTCGCCTTTGGCTGCTAGGAGTGCCCCTCAGCTCTAATTTACAGCTAAATCAATACCGTTAGCACTAGCCTACCCTAGCTGCCGATGGGTACTAGGTCTGAGGATACTTGTATGTTCCCTGCTTACTGTGCTCCATCTAACCTTCATGTTGTCTCCATTATCTAGGGTGCTGCTGTGATCGTGACTGGATACCTGGCCACCTCACCTGACGGCTACCAGCTTGCTCTCCAGCCAGCACCCCATCACATTATTACTATTTCATTTACTATTTGTACTTTGTTATTTGCATTTTGTCATGCTTTGTTACCCCTGTTTTTAATGCCCGTATGACACCCATTGCACTCCGAACCATCCCTGGAAGGAGGGATCCCCCACTCTGAGGTTCCTCCTCGAGATTTCTTCCTTGTTAATTAAGGGAGTCGTTTCTTGCCCTTAGGGGGGCGGGGCTAGGGGGGTGTCATCAATCATTTTTGGCCCATAATAATCTGGCCTGTAAAGCCCTTTGAGACTGTCTTGTGATTAAGGGCTATACAAATAAAATTGAATTGAATTGAATTGAATAAAAGCCAGCATGGATGTAACATTAAAAGGTACAATATCATGTATTATTATTGTCATTATTACGGGGCAGTAGTAGCTCAGGAGGGGTTGTCTGGCAGCAGGAAGGTTGCTGGTTCTATCCTCGGGCTCCTCCTAGGTAAGTGTGGAGTGTCATCCAAAAATATTAATGTTATTGTGATTTGAAACGGAAAACAGAGACAAGGAACATGTGCTGCACTAAGGAGCGCCACGGCTCGCTATTTTCTCCTTGATAAATGCCTCCGATTCTCTCCCATTCTCAAAATTGTATTCAGCAAATCGATGACGATTGATTAATCACTTATTCACTTTTGTAATCCAGATGGGAATCAATATTATACCGCAAGCACTGCCCTGTTTCTTCATACGTATACAAGGCCTAGTACTGTGTACTTCATGTAAATGTGTACAACACATGGTACAGCATCAACTAGTTATGTTGGAGACACAGAAGTGGAGCAGTATTGCGTTTAGTGTATCTGTCGGAATTCAGCATAATGGGTAATAGAGTCTATTGACATTGGTAGCAATCCATGGGAAAATCACAGAGAGCCAAATCACAGAACAACCCTAACTCACTTTACATTCGGCTGTGTCCTGAACACGGAAATGAAGGAAATAAAATACACTTCCAGCAACAGAATTAGCAGCCGCTAACGGGCTTTGTTGCATCTTTCTATTGCATTGCTCTTCGTTCCTGCGCTTCTTAAACAGATTTGCACATGGTAGCGTCTACAGCATCCTTCCACACACACACACACACACACACACACACACACACACACACGCACACACACACTCACACACACAGCATACCGTAATCACATCAACCTTACGCCTGCGCATGCGAGTTCAATCGCTACAGGGACGTCTCAGTTCACGTTACGCGTAACGCAGGACAACAAGTGCCGCTTTCAAAACTCCCGAGGACCCAGGAGGTGTTCGCATCATCACCCCCCCCTCCGCCTCCCCCACCACCTCACCCATGCACGCACCCACCACACCCACCACCACCACCCCCCGCCCCCCCCAACCCTACCAGCCCTCCCCTCCCTGCCGTGCTCAGTGTTGGGGCCCGTGACCTTTCAGACAGATTCCCTCGGCAGCGTGGCAGCCTGCAGTCATTTGAGGCGTGCTCTGTCACGGGCAGCATAGCAAAACGCTTTGTTTACGCCCCCTCCCCCCCCCCCCCCCCCCCCCAAAAAGAAGGGTCAACGCTACTGTAAATCATGCGTCACAAACTGTTGATTGGCATTCATTTTATATAATAATAACGAACGGACTCCCGTGTTTGTTGAGTGGGACGGAGAGGTGGATGGATCACGGAGGATGCGTGGATGAGGTGTATGCAGAAGTGGTGGCTCAGGCCCGGTGTGGCTGGTTGTGTGTGTGTTCCAGTGGCCTGCAGTGCTGGATTAGGACTATATTTAGATGATGACTGGAATATGCTAATGGCAGCCTGGCACGATGAAGACACACGGCAGCGCACACGCAGTTACAGTAGCGTCATCGGAAACTTGCAGCACGCAATCTTTTTGGTACCGAACAGAACGGACGTTGACAGATTGAAACTACATCTTTGATTTTGTCCTGGCAAAATGTCAACTTTACTTTCGTCAAAATTTTACTTACGGCGATTATTTAAAAATTATAAATGACGATTTAAAATTGAGAAATTGGGAAAGTGAACAAAACATTGTAACATTGGGAAGACAAAGAACAAACAGAACTTTCTTCAAATGTGTCTTTCAATGCAGAAAAACTATTACTGTTATTAAATCCAATCAAAGTCTGTTCTGTTGTCTGATAAAATGCAATTTAATAGTGTGTCAAATTCAATGAAAGACCTGTTTTTTATTTTTTATTTTTTGTATACATTTTTTGCCATTTTAAGAACTTCTTTTTCCAAGAACTTATTTTTGGCCTTGTGGTTCAAGACCACAATAGTAACAATGGAAGCCTGCTATCCTAAATCTATTGGTTTAAACTCTTATTTTAATTTGTTGTTGTTATTGTTGTTTTTAACGCTGGACAGGTGTGGAGGCACAGTTCTCACGGCCCTTTAGCCACTGGGGAATCTTATTTGAAACCAAGTGGGATTTGTGAGACAGAAGCTGACACATGTATAATGACAGTGGTGGGGGTGGGGGTGGTGGTGGCGGTGGTGGTGGTGGGGGTGGGGAATTGCAAATGTGATTTAAAACTTCAAATATGTAATTAGAAAAGGGAGAAAGAGCTTGGATACGCTGTGTAACACCGCGCTATAAGAGCTTATTTCTCTGCTGGGTGTGCTTATGTCTTGATTTAGTGTATTCATTCTGGCTTTGACTTTATGTATTCCATTTTCCAATGGCTACTGCATCCCACAAACAGCCTTGTGCATTGCGTCATTTAACAACATTTAACGCAATTCATGTGGAACATATTCCAAGCAATGTTGGTGTTGGAAATGTGGGTAAAACAAATCAAGTGTGTGTGTGGGAAGGGGGACGGGGGTGTCATCCTTTCACAGGTTGAATATTAATGTGATTTAAAGCATTAAATACCAAGAGCTACTTACCCCTGTTTTTTAAATCAAACTGAGGATCACCATTGTCTGGTCTAATCTATAGGAATAGTTTGGCAGGGTATTGACCGTGTGCATGGAAACCTGGCTTATCCTGAAAGGGAAGAAGGGATTCTGTGGATGCTTACATGGGAAAGCAGGCATGTTTTGTGAGAAGCATATTGCAGAGATGGCACCTTTTTATTTCCTGAGACGTGGTGATGGATGGAGAATTGACAAAGCCTAAAATTACAACCACAAATCAATGGCACCTCTTTCAATTCCGGGGAATCCTGCCGACGCGCAATTAGGGAAGTATGAAATATCATGGATTTTACTTCTGATTATTACGCACTACATTTTGTTGTGTGCGTGTGTCCCATTCATCTAAATATATAGTAATCGACAATGTACCTTCAAATAATATAGTACAGTATGTGTACAACAATTTTTTTGGTTGCTGAAAACAACACAGAAAATAAGAAGAAAAGAGAAAAATAACCATAAACATCACAACATCCCCAACAGACACAACCAAGGCACCGCAAAACAAAGGGGTCAGCAGAGAAACATCATTATCGCTGGGCTGTTGTCAACATGGCAGCTTTTGTAGATAAATATATATATATACTGTCTATAAATGTATACAGTATATATATATATACTATATATATATATATATAAGACCTACTGTGCTCCCAGACTTGAGCAGTACAGTACAGTAGAGCCTGCGTGGTTGATGATGACGACGTAATGAAATGCTAAAACTAAAGTGAAGGCTACCTCGTTGTCAGCCTCCATTCTTTAGTGAGTTAAGTCACTCCTTCTGAATGTATCATGCAAAAACAGAAGTAAAAAAAGGCACCTTTTGCTGTGTACTTTGTCATTTTGTATTGTTATCGTCCTAATTGCGTGGAGTAGGAATTGACTGTGTGTGCGGGGCTCGGGCGTGTTACCTCATGGAGCTGGATTAAATTAAATTAAATATTGATTCTCCAGTCCACAAGAGAAGTCCGCTGCTCAATCTTCAAATTTGGCTTTCATGGCTTTAATGTGGATCATATTTTTTAAGCAAAGCAGGAGGTCACATTAAATCATCAGATCCTGGATTAACTCACCGGGGGTAGATAGGTACCATCTCCCTGGCTGGCAATTATTCAAAAGTAGAAGACAACTTTGTATAATATTCAGAGGAGGCATTTGTGGCTAGAGAGCGACTGCTAACCAACACATATTGTACTACTGTATACTGTATATGTGGTCTTTAATGAGACACATCAGGAAACATTGACCGTTTTTTTTCTTAATGTATTCAGTCTAATAATTGACACATGACTGCTGTGTGTTTAATTTGATTAAAAAAACTACAGTAATGACCAACCTTGTTAGGTTGGTGCCGGAGCACAATAGAGTCTAGATACATGTTTAAACAAGTAGATTGCAGTGCTAAGAAAGCTGGCCTGGTCTGGCAGGGCTGTTGAGGTTGTCATAGAATAAAGATGTGCATTGGCCAAACTATAGGAAATATAAGAGGTTGCGAAGGTATTCCGCTCCAAACATTGGTGTTCATCTAGATCTACAGCATTGTATTGTGTTTGTGTGTGTTTGTGTCAGTGTGTGTGTGTGTTTGTATTTCAGCATGCATGTCTGTGTGTGTTTGTGTGTCAGCATGCATGTGAATGTTTGTGTGTCAACTAGAATGCGTGTGTGTGTGTGTGTGTGTGTGTGTGTGTGTGTGTGTGTGTGTGTGTGTGTGTGTGTGTGTGTGTGTGTGTGTGTGTGTGTGTGTGTGTGTGTGTGTGTGTGTGAGTGGGTCTCAGCTGTAAAAGAAAAAAAAAAAAAATAAGACTTTAATTAGAATTGGACGTCATCTCATAGACGGGCTATTCGCAGCCTTAAAACAGACAGGCCTCCTTGGGGAACAAACTCATCTGAATTAGAAACGGGAAGCTGCTTTTGACCAGGATTTATCCGACCGTTACCTCGGTTTGTCAAGTAGCCAAGACAATAGCCCCCCCAACCCTCCCCTCACCCCCCACCCCCCCGCCAGTTAGCTATAGCCGGCCATTCAAGCACTAACCTGTTTAGCGTGATCCCTCATATTAACGCGCAATTAAGAGCTAAGCATGGCGAGTCAAACTGACCGGAGGGGGCGGTGGGTTAGGCGGGGGGACAGGAAGGGGTTAGGGGAAGAAAGACAGACGAGCAAAGAAAGGGAATCATTCACAGCGTTGTGTTTCCTCGTCAGTCACAGCGCTAACGTTGCATCTGATGACTGTGTCTGATCCCCGGGCTCCTCCTAGCTAAGTGTCGAGGTGTCCCTGAGCAAGACACCACCTAACCCTAACTGCTCCTGACGTGTTGGTTGTTACCTTGCATTGTTGGCACCGCCGTCGGTGAATGTGAGGCAACTGGAAAGCACTTTGGATAAAAGTGCTTTATAAACATGATTAATTTATGTTAGTGGATGGATATCAAATGACGTGTTTCCAAGGTACAAACGTTGTCATCTATTTACTCCATTGAAATTCATGCACAAGACATGCATAACAATATGTTTTTACGGAAACCCTATATCTCATGAATACAGATTAACACATATACTGCGCTGCATGTATGCATGCTTCACAACGGACTCACGACATATCATCCACAGACCACGCATCGGACAATGTCAAGCACCATTCACCTGAAGCCTTGAAGCACATGATTGTTCTGTAACTACCTTATCATATAAACATTATATATGTACTGTATATAAATACCTTATGATAACACAGTACACCTCTGCCACTTAGTATCCATACAATGAGGCCACAAATGTGTGTGTGTGTGTGTGTGTGTGTGTGTGTGTGTGTGTGTGTGTGTGTGTGTGTGTGTTTGTGTGTGTGTGTCTGTCCCAGGGTAGACATCTCACCCAGGGGTACAAATGCAAAGAAGAACAGCTGGGGATTTTCACTGTCCCTTGGTTCCTGTTCTAATTAGTATGAACACAGTCGGACACCCCCCCACACACACACACACATACACACACACACGCACACACAATAGAGTTTTAGGGAAAGTCTACAGGGGGGCGGTTAAGGCCAACAAATAACACATAAATCACATTAATCAGCTTGTTTCAAGGAAATTGTGACTGGAACACAATGGTTGTTACTAATGGACTAATATGAAGTCGTTACGTTGTATTTATGTCTGTTTGTTTATTCATGAGTCCATTGGGAAGCCAATGGGTGTTCAGCCCAAACGAGCAGGTATCAGGGAAGGGTTGTTGTTGCTGTCCGTTACCAATCTGTTGAGACGCACGGCGAACGGCTGCACTGAGAATGACAGCCTCCGAACACCATCCTGCTTCTCCTCCAACCGGTTTCTGCCAAAAGCTGCCTCATCCACAGGGAGGTTCGCAACACGATAATATCAATGTACAGGTTCACGCATATCAGCGACGAGCAGCGAGTTAAATAACACACCCCCACCCCCCCACCACCAACCACCACCCCCACCACCACCCCCACCCCACGCACACACACACACACACACACACACCTGGAGCCCTCAACCACAAAGAGATAGCCCTGTTCTGTTATTATGTAACTGATGTGTAATCGCATCAACAGCAGTTCATGTCAGGCCTGTGCTGTCCACACACATATATGCCAGTAAAAGTGTTGGATGTTAGACACTCGAGCAGATGTTACGAATGGGCCCTCCACGGCTTCCCCCGGAGACGGTACATGAAATAAATAAATACACACACACACACACACACACACACACACACACACACTCTGAGGCAATTCTGCGACACAAAGGGAAAGGCTTCTCCGGGTTACTAGATGGACACGGGCGAGTGCGACTTGCGGAAGGCGCAGGACCTCGAGGTTAAAACGCGCGGCTGCCGTTTGCTCCTCGACGTGTCGAACAGCTTCAAAGCGGCGTTTCTAAAAGCCACAAGAAGTATTGCATTTCACAGTCCCTTTGAATGGCCATTAACTTCCTCCATGCCAGAGGTGTTTTGCCTTCTTTCGTTGCTTTTTTCTTATTTTTCTTCTACATCCTTCTATTTTTTAAGGCCACTGAGCTTGTAAGGGAATTCTGGGCGGCGGTATTATTCCATTTGGCGCCCCGGAGATAAAGACTCCGATATGTTGGATTCCTCTGCTCAGCGCTCTCCCGCTCCCTCTCTCTCTCTTGTTATCTCTGTCTGTCTGAACGTATGTCCCTCGCTCTCTCTCTCGCGTCTCATTCTTTTCCTCTCACTCTCATCATTCTATATCTCTCCCGTCATTATTTCGCTCTCTCTCTTTTTCTCTTCCCCTCTCTCTCTCCTCTCTCTCTCTCTCTCTCTCTCTCTCTCTCTCCCTCTCTCTCTCTCTCTCTCTCTCTCTC
>PIJE02000614.1:0-15000 GCA_002895965.2 Coryphaenoides rupestris
GCTCGGCTGCTGTACTCACATGACTTGGAAGGGGCAGTTGGGCGTGTGGAGGAACTTGAGCTCCTTGATGGAGCGCTGGGGCACCGTGTTGCGGGTGGAGCGGCACCAGCACCTCTCCACCAGGCTGATGGGCTTGGCTGCGGGGGGCACAGAGCAAGCAAAACAACACAAACGGAGCGACCGTTAAATTGGAAGGTTTCTGAGGTCGTCGATGGGGTTTATAGCGGGAGCTTTTTTGAATGTTGTAATTACATGTTGTCATTGGAATACCTCTCGTTCACATACACACACACACACACACACACGCACACACACAAGTATTCACACACTGAGTACCACGACATCCATGGCAGATAGGGTTGCTCCAAGGCCACTACAAAAACAGATCAAACCAGCAACCCTCCCAGCAGCATAGGACCCACTGCAGAATATAGGATGAGCTATTTATAAACCAGAACTGTAAATCGTGAAGGTTTGCTGAGACTGTTTGCAATGTTAAACTCAATCTCAATTTTATAAAATGCTACTCAGGGTGGGTTTAAATCATATAGATTAAATAATTTAGATTAGGAAACTACATTGAACAATGAGAAATGTACACAAATATGCGTGCGAGCGTGTGTGTGTGTGTGTGTGTGTGTGTGTGTAGCAGAAAAAGTGAACCAGTGAATCAACATTACATTTTTCTTCTTTTTTGTTAATCTTTCTTGTTGGGCCAAACGAAACATGAACATTTATTTCAATTAGATGTGAAAAAATACCCGGTGGCTACAGCTATGAAAACATGACAATGACCCAAGCACAATATTATAATTCATTCATGAGCTATAATGACAAGAACTGGATGTGACCTTAAAGTTATAATCCAACCGCTTGCACCCGGGGGACACACACCATGTACTGTTGATCCTTCTGTAGCTCTTCTGCACAACACAACCACCATGTCTTAGTTTACCTGCTAGTGGTCCTGACAACTCTCTCATTAAAAAGAGCTTACGCTGTCCAGAAACACACACACACACACACACACACACACACACACACACACACACACACACACACACACACACACACACACACTCCGGGAACACCAATCACAGAAGCAATTTTGGTTGCTCCCTCTTCACAAACTCAAACTTTAAGCCGGGCCACTCGTGTTGTTCGAGGGTCCTCGACGCACAGAAATACTGGACCCCTCCAGAAGCCTTCTGCTTCTCCCAGTGCCCCAGAGAACGCTCTGCAGATTAGACCGCAAGACCTCAAGTACATTCTTAGTGTGATTACAAATCACCCCTGGTTGCCTTCATAGAGGTCCTTCATAGAGGTCCTTCATAGAGGTCCTTCATAGAGGTCTCTCCACCAGCCTGGGACCAGACGTGCTGCATTAGACAAGTGTTGGATATGTTTTCGGCTTTGTGGACATCGATTTTTTTTAATCTGGTAATCTGCCTGGTCGTGGCAGAGAGATTTGTTTAACTGAGTCATGGAATCTGGAAACGTGTGTGTGTGCGTGTGTGTGTGTGTGTGTGTGTGTGTGTGCGTGCGTGTGTGCGTGTGTGTGCGTGTGTGTGTGTGTGTGTGCGTGTGTGCGTGTGTTTAGAGGGGGGAGTGATGTCTTGTTGTGTTACAAGCTCTAAGTGGGAGCAGTCTGTGCATGAGTTTGGGCGTTGTCCTAATAATACCAATACTGGCTGTTTCATTGTTGGATTATGGCTGTAACTTGCACACTCTATACTTTATATTTCCATATTGGATACATTCAGTATATTTAATTAAACATCTTTGTTGTATTTCCTATCTTTTTTGCTTTTCTGCACCAACACAGAAAATGTATTTGTCTGTGCAAACGAAAAACAGCAATAAAACTCTGATTCTGATTCTGATGACCACAGAGCAGGTTTTTAAATCCATCTCTCTTTTCAATACAACATTATACGATCCATGAACACATCTGCTAATAGGGAATACTTAACACGTCCCCGCTAAGACACACCGCTCCGTTCTCTTTTAAATGCAACACCAAATGTCGTGGCCACAAGCGGCTAAATCCGCACCAATATCAGCCTAATGACTCACACTCCATCAGGTTGCCATTGTCATGTAAAGCAGGTATCATTATGCGGCTTAGGGCAGCCAGAAGGGCAGCGCGGAGCGAGCATCCAGTCAGCACCCTCCGCATTGTTTATCCCTAATTAGAAACTAATTAAAAGAAAGCAAAGGGGGAGAAGGCAAATACACACACCAAGGCCAGTGGGACTCTTTCATATGCGACCAGTGGGGCTCTATCCCTGGGGTTGAAACAACCATGGCCAGCATAGCATGGGCCCCTAGAGTACAGGCCCCCTCGGCGCAGGCAGTGGGGGGTCCCACATCTGCACCCAGGAGGAGAAACCCTGCACTGTACTCATCTAGACTTGTTTTGTATTTATTTTTTTACAATTTGTACATTTCTGGACACATAAGATAATGTCTATTTCTCAATGTCAATAAAAACATTGAAACAAAAATAGCTATTAGTTAATTATGCTGTATGACAAAATTGTAATTGAAACTATTTAATCTTTTCGAAAAAAGATCTGTTGGCTATTCCATTTTAATTTCTTTCTTCAGTGTAAGTTAGAAAAAAATCTCTACATAATTTCTACATAAAACGTGATATATATGTAGAAACATATTAGTAAAGGTAATAAAACATTTGTTTGTATAAGTTCAGTTGTATTTACATATTACACAGGCTGCAGAATTATTTGAGTTAATAAATAAACTTTGATGACAAATCCCCTTGTAGTTGAAGGAAAAAAAAAAAGCAATTCTCATCCTATAAAAGCACCAGAAACATAAAGCCTCACAAGGAAAATCAGTGGCAGCTCCTTAAAAGGCTCTTATGACACCAAAGCCGGCATCTGCACCTACAACTTTACATCTCAACCACATCCACTGTTTTCCTTCACTTGTTCCAAAAGGTCACCCTAAAATAATCCTAAATTGTCCCTGCAGCCAGCAACACAATCAGCACAAGAAGACACAACTCACATGCAAACAGAAAGCCACAACGTAGACCGGTAGTTCCTCTTCTTCACAACCATGACCCTCAGTCACAACCTTCTCAAACATACGAAAACTAATCCCCAGCAGGCGCCCTTGACTCACCGCTGGAGATTGGAGCATTGATGGCCACGAGCCAGCAGGGCTGTCAGCGCCAGCAGCTTGATGTCCATGGTCGGCCGGGGCCGGCGGGCTGAGCGCTTGGTCGGTGGTGGAGGGCTTTTTTTCGACCCGGCGGCAGTCAGGAGGTCCTCGCTGCTACAATCCAGAGCACAGTGTGGCTGCCAGATCTCCTCAGCGCTCTGTTTAAATCTGATGCATGGCAGGGAGGGAGGGAGAGAGAGAGAGAGAGAGAGAGGGAGGGAGAGAGAGAGAGGGGGGGAGACACCCATTTTCTCAGGAGGAGAGGGAAGGGAGGGGGGTGCAAGAGAGGTGGGACCCAGAGTGAGAGGGGAAAGGAAGGGAGTGTGTGTGAGTGTGAGTGTGTGTGTGTGTGTGTGTGTGTGTGTGTGGAGGGGAGGGGAGAGAGGGGAGAGGGGGTTCAGCACCAAGCCAGCAGAGACTTCCTCGTTTGTAAATGCCTTGGCTTGGAATCAAGAAGCGAATGTCTGAGGAAGGGGATTTCTCCCGCTCTTTCTCTCAGTGAATCTGCCCCCACCTTCCCCTCCTCTCACTCTCACTCCATCGCTGGAGTTTGGATCCTTCTTCGCGGCCCATGGTGCTCATGTCCTACGTCTTGTTTGGTTTTTCTTGTGCTATTACTTTGTACTTTTCCTCAATCTAATCTGCTTTATTTGTGTTTTTCCCACATACGCACACTCAACGCACACACACACACACACATGGCCGTGCGCACAGACACACACACACACACACACACACACAGCAAATGTTTTGTTAGTGTTCTCTCTCTTTCTCCCTCTTTTCATTTTTAACTCTCTTACACTTTAATCCCTCTCCCTCTCACCCCCTCTCTCCCCTTCTCCCGCTCTCCCCCTCTCCCCTTGTGGGCACTTGGTATCTCCGTTGCCACCTGCTTTATTGAGACATGCACGGCATGCACGGTGTATTGATTTCACACGGCGAGGCTGTTTTTAAAGAAAATACTTGTTACTGTCTGCATGTAAATGTTTTTTCTTTTGGCCCGCGTAAATCGCTCGCTGACAAACGTGTTTTGTGTGTCATTAAACTTTCACTCAGAACCCACCTACCAAGTCAGTGGAACATTCCGGTATATCACTCTGCTTCACAGCGAAGGCTCGGTGTGAGGAATAACCTGTTAAATGTGTGACATATTTCAGATGAGGTCATGAGATACTTCAGCGTAAAGCTGTCTTCAGGCACAGCGGGTTCTCACACTGGTTAACAAATAAAAACATCCAAGCTTGACTGGCAAAAGGGAATTAAAAAGTGTGAAACACTGTACCAGGTCTCAGATTTGGAGAGTGTGTGTGTGCATGTGTGTGTGTGCGTGTGTGTGTTGAGTGTGTCGTGTTGCCATGTGTGTGTTGCGTGTTGCCATGTGCGTGTGTGTGTGCGTGCATGTGTTCGTTTGTATGTGCTGTGTGTGTGTGTGTGTGTGTGTGTGTGTGTGTGTGTGTGTCAGGGAGGGAGGGGCAGTGGTAAGGGTAAGTGTGTGAGTGGGCATGTACTTGTACATGTGTGTACACATACATGTGCCATGTATTTGGTTAGTATCAGAGTGCATGTGTGTGTGTGTGTGTGTGTGTGTGTGTGTGTACATGCACCAGTCCAAGATGGAGTTTGCTCCTGCTGCTCCTGCTGGGTGGACTGCAGTGACACCTGACTCTCACTCTGTCAAAGCCGGTTACGTGGGCTGATCGTTTTGCTCGGACATTCTTCACTGCAGGCATATGGTTTTTTGGGGTTTTTTTTTTGCTTAAGACTCCCCGTGAATTCATTGGCTGAAAATCTGCTTCCCTGACATTTACAGGCAAGCTGACCACGGCACCGTGCTGGGAGAGCAGCCGACCGGCAGGCTGCTAACTGCTGGGATTACAGCGGGCCAATATAACTGCTGCTAAAGTCAGAAGAGATGGAACCCCAGCGTGAGAAGTCAAACGTCAAACCGCCTTCACATCGGTGGTCTTACTCAAACAGTGGTCCCCCCTTTTAATTGTTTTATTGTTCAAGTTGTGAGCAACGGAAAACAACAACAACACAGCTTGGTAACAAGATTTTGTGAGGCTGTGTTGGAAATAGTATGCAGGCAACTTAGCAATTATGAAACTCGTTTTATTAGCCTTGCAATTATGAATGCTTGAAACCTGCTCTATACTTATCTTTATGTACCACAGTGATATATTGCTGTGTCTCCTTCAACAAATGTACTCTTTGTAAGTCGCTTTGGATGAAAGCGTCTGGCAATGCCCTAAATGTAAATGTTAATGTAAATACAATGTTGAAAGAATGCTATTGTCCTTTAGTCCTTAAGCCAAAGCTCTATTCTAATAATGTCATATTTTGGTATGAACTTTTGCTGCAGAGCTACACTCAACAACGTGTTCCAGTATCCCTTCACCGGTTCTTGTTTAAATTAAAATGTCGATAGGCCTCGGTTGTTTGATAGTAGCCAGAGTAAAACCTTAGCATGTTCTATAATCCAAACGTTAACACTTCACTGAGAAAAATAAGCCCGCTAAGCCCGCTAAGTACAAAAACCCATGTCCCCCCCCCCCCGTCCACTCAGACGTATAAATACCACCGACCACCGCAGCACATCGAGACGTGACAACCGCTCAGCATCGCCGTGACATACTAACACGCTAACACGATAGCAGAGGCGCGCGGGCGGCGGCGGCGGCGCGGTTAGCCTCCGCGCGCCCGGGGGCGGGAATGTGTTTGCCGTGTCGCAGCTGACCTGTGGCAAAGGTCGGCGTTTCATGTTCCCTATTGGGTTACAAGGAGCCGAGATGCCAATTGCTTTGTTGTCGACGGGGTCTTGAGTGACGCGGCGGCCGCTAATGGCGGACGTGATGAGGGATGGGATGAGGGGTGCGGCGTGCAGCCAGGAAGTGTCTGGTGGACGTGGAGCGTCTGGATGGCCTTCAAGTGAGAGACCAACTCTTACCAAGTCCCATGACTGTTCAAATATATTGACCTACACTATAAGCTTACATTTGCGTTCACATTTAGCGCATTTTGCAGATGCTTTTATAACAAAAGCGACTGACAATAAGTACATTTATTGAAAGAGAGATAAGATAAGATAAGATAGAACTTTATTAATCCCGAAGGAAATTCTTGTGCCAGGTTGCATAGAAATACAATAAAACAATAGAGAAATAAACTAGAATAATAATAAAATAACAGATTTACAAATGTACAGTAGGTCTAAGTCCAAGTAGAAGTATAAAAATATAGGTGAAGTATAAAAATATAGGCAAGATAAGATATTCAGTCCGTGAAAACAATTTGGCAACAAATTGAAGTGTAATAAAACTGTGATGATAATAATTATGGTAAGAGGAAGTATTGCACATGGTAAAAAGAATATTAAGAATATTGCACATAATGTTGAAAGGTAATGTAGCATGGTAATATTGCAAGGATAATATTGAGAAGAAGTATAACATTAAGAATATTGCACATGATGATGAGAGGCAATATTGCAGGTAACACAGGTAACATTGCAGGTAACAGAGACAGCAATATATCACCGTGGTACATAAAGATAAGAATAGAACATCTTAACTTTAAATCTATCTCATCTAAATCTGTATAAAATATCATCATAAAAAGGTGAATTGAAGAACTATTTGGAATGATAGAAATGCAAAGATGACATCGAAGGACTACATGAGCTCCACTATTTTTTGCAGGCAAATCTTATATTCTCTGACGTAAGGGTGAAAGTATTTAGTATCGTAGTTATTTGTTTCGCCAAAACCGTAAATTTATCGTACGGTTTTATAGAATTAATCCAATGACATTGTTTCAGAAAAGGTTGCTTAATCGATCAAAGGTAATTTAATAATTCTGTCAAATTCAGTATAGTATTACAGTATTACAATGAGAGAGTATAATTGTAACTCGGTCAATCACACACACACATTCTCAACATTTTACAAACCTCTGCTTTAAAAGAAAAAAAAGTGCTCCCCCAAAAAATCCCCAGGAACTAATCAGCCTCCCAGATCTCCTAATGTGTGGGCAACTATTGCTGGGAGATTACTTTGGTGTTGAGATTGCATTGGGATGCGGAGTTTATGGTGTTGGTTTAGCGGTTAAGAGACTGGTTCTGGCTTTTACTGGAGGCCGGCGGTGCAGATGAAAGGCTTCCCTCTGCTGGGCTTAGATAAACAACAGCACACCGCGATAGAAGCTCTCTCTTATGAGAACCGACCCACAACAAGCTCCTCATTAAAGCACACATTTAGCAGCCCTGTGAATAAAGAACAACAGACACAGTACAGATACATGAAGTAAAGAAAATCTAACAGGATGTGTGTGTCTGTGTGTGAGTATTTATAAGTGTGTGTTTGCGGCAGGGAGGGGGTAGGGTTCTGTAAACAGGATAAAGCAGCGGTTTTAGTGGGTTAAGGTTGGGGGGGGGGGTGGTTGGGACGGGTGTGATGTGTCTGAGTGTTTTTTGGAGGGGAGGGGTGTTGAGGGTGGGGTGTGTGGGTAGGGGGGGGTAGGGGGTGGGGGGTGTCCCTGTTATCAGTTCACATGTTTCTTCCCTGAGCCTCATCTGCCAGGGTCTCACGGGGGGACCCCCACTCCACTCAGCAGTTGGCCCCATCACACACACAGACACACACACACACACACACACACACGCACGCACGCGCACACACACACACACACACGCACACACACACACACACACACACACCCACACTTCCCATGCTGGATGGTGCAGCCTGCTGTGTCGAGAATGTATCTTCTGCAAACATTTGAAATCCATTAATCAGCAATGAATCAAATATTCCCTTCAGTCCCCCTCTAATGGGTCGGCTCACCCACGCCTTAAATAATTAATGGATTAGGAATGCATGATCAAGATCCATGGACAGCAGATTAGATAGAACATATAATTCTGCTATTCATCATCAACATCAGTGGCTGTTGCTTTTGATGTGGTTCAGAATTGATAACTGTGGATGTAACATAACTAAGTTGAGGCGATGGAGGTCACATGGTTTCATCATGTGATCATGTGATGTCATCTTTAGCCTCTGATGTAAATCAGTGAGAGAAACATGCAAAGTAACACCCCAGCTGCGACACAATGAAACCTTCTGTATATAACCAGAATCATACAGTATACTTAGAGTATACTTATTACTTAGTGTGCTTATTATATATCATTGTAGTATTTAACAGTAAATATGTGAATCAGACGCTAAATCATCACAAATCATCTCTCTCTCTCTCTCTCTCTCTTTTGCACTCTCCCTCACTCGCTCCCTCTCTCACTCTCCCTCACTCTCTCCCTTGCGCTCACTCCCTCCTTCATTTCTCTCTCTCTCTCTCTCAATTCAATTCAATTTCAATTTCAATTTAAAGAGCTTTATTGGCATGGGAAACGTACATTTACATTGCCAAAGTGAGTGGTAAATAAAAAGTATACTTATAAATATATACAGGTCAGTAAGAAGAAATTACATTAAATTATTATATATATATATATATATCATATAACAATAATAATGAAAAAAACAATAGTACAAATAATGATAATAATAATAAAGTGGCATTGACAGGTGATTGACAATCTTTATGGAGGTTGTATTCCGTTGGATGTCCTTTTCCTGTCTCAACAGCTCACAAATCTTGCTGCTGTGTTTGCACATTCCTGTACCTCGCCCAGCAGATATGGAAGTTTTTGGTTGTTTGTTAAGTTTTCAAAATTCTTTTGGGTGTTTGAGAATCTGTGGGAAGAATGTATCTCTAATGTCTTGGTATAGGTGGCAGGTTGTTAAGAAGTGGTAGCCTCGGTTTCCACCTCTGTTTAGGGGCCAAAATAGCATTCTAATTGACTCTGTTTTTTGGTTGATTCTTTCCAGTGTGTGAGGTAGTTTTCTTTTTGTTTTCTTATAATTTGGTTTATTCTAATGGGGTTTCTGTCTGGTGGCTCTGCTTGGTTTTGTGAATAGAGTCCCAGAACCAGCTGGCCGAGGGGGCATCGCTCTAGAGTCTCTCTGTGGATGAGGGCTTTGTTATGGAGCGTGTCGGGCTCACTGTCTTTTAGGTGGTTATGAAATTTGAATGCCCTCTTTTGAATTTTTATTATTAGTGGGTATCGTCCTAATTCTGCTCTGCATGCATTGTTGGGTGTTTTCCGTTGGGTGCGGAGAATGGATTTGCAGAACTCTGCGTGCAGCGTTTCAATTTGATGTTTGTCCCATTTAGTAAAATCTTGGTTTGCAAGTGGACCCCAGATCTCGCAACCGTAAACGGAAATGGGTTCGATAACTGAGTCTAGTATTTTGAGCCATATTTTTATTGGGATGTCTAAGTTGATGTATCTTTTTATGACATAAAAAGCCCTTCTTGCCTCGTCTCTCAGGTCGTTTACAGCTTTGTTGAAGTTACCTGTGTTGCTAATGTTTAGGCCAAGGTAGGTATAATTCTTGTGTGGCGAGAGGAAAATTGTAATGGTGGTCTAATGGTGTAATAATTAAAGAAAAAATGTAAGTGGGATTTTTCACAAAATAAAAACATGAATTATAAAAATTCCCTTTGTAAGATTTTAATTTCTAATTAAAAACGTACAATTTAATAAATAAATGTACCTGAAATGCACTTAAGCTCCTGCCGTCAGATTGTCTTTTACGTACACACTAGCTGACACACACTCCCTCTCTCTCTCTCTCTTGCTGCAGGCTGAGCCACCTGCGCTGCACCTGAAAATCCTCAAATGGACTCCTCCTTCTTTATCCATATCTGTTTCAGATTTTATTTTGTCTTGTAGTTCCTTTAGTGTGATTGGTGAGTCTAGTGGGTTTTGATGGTCTTTTATGGTTGACTCTAAACTTTGTAGTTTATCTAGTAAGTGTTTTTGCTGTGTATTATTTTCTATTGGGCCAAAGAGCTTGGAGAAGTGGTTGACCCACACATCTCCATTTTGGATTGGTAGATCCTCATGTTTTTGCTTGTTTAGAGTGTTCCAGTTTTCCCAGAACTTGTTTGTTTTTATGGATTCCTCAATAGCATGTAGCTGGTTTTTAACATGTTGATCCCTTTTTTTCCTGACTGTATTTTTATATTGTTTTAATGTTTCACTATAGCCTAGACGTGTGTTCTGGTTTTCTCTATGTTTTTGGTTTGATAAGTTCCGTAATTTCTTTCTAAGGTTTTTACATTCATTGTCGAACCATTTATCATTGCTATTTTTATTAGCCTTCCTATTTGTGGGTTTTAGGTTTGCTAGGGATGCTGAAAGGTCAAATATATAGTTGAGGTTTTCTACGGCCTTGTGTACATCTTCGTCATTGTACTGAAAGTTTTTTTCCAGGAACTGGTCTAAAAGTGATTGGACCTGTTGTTGCCTAATAGTGTTTTGGTATGTTTCTACACTACTGTCCTTCCATTTTTAATTGTGTGGAGTTTGTTTGGCTTCAGTACTTCTTGATTGGGTGTTGATCTGTTCAGGTAGACTGTGGTTTTGCTGTGGTCTGACAGGGGCGTTAGCGGGCTGATTGTGAACGCCCTGAGAGAGGGCAGGCTGAGGTCAGTGATAAAGTAATCTACTGTACTGTTGCCTAGAGGTGAGCTGTAGGTGTACTTACCATAGGAGTCTCTGGTGTCTGGGTGGGCATACTGGGGAGAGGATGTTTCCACCTCCTGGTAGGTGTTTGTCTCCCTGTGTGCTGAGAGTGTCGGGTTCTCGTCCTGTTCTGGCATTGAGGTCTCCACAGATGATAACGTGGCCGCGAGCCTGGAAATGGTTAGCTTCTTCCTCGAGGGTGGAGAACATGTCGTCCTTAAAATATGGGGATTCGATTGGGGGGATGTAGGTGGCACACAGGAGGATATTTTTCTCGGTTGAGGTAAGTTCCTTATTTATTTCTTCCCTGTTTGATCCCTGTTAGCTTGGTGGATGGTACTACAAGTTCTCTGTAGTTCACAGGGCAGCCGGTGGGACCATCTCCTCTGTGCCATGTCTCCTGTAGGACAATGATATCTGTGTTATCTATGTCTCTCTCTCTCTCTCTCTCTCTCTCTCTCTCTCTCTCTCTCTCTCTCGTGCCGTTTCATGATCTCTCGCTCTCCTTCTCCCTTCTCTCTCTCTATCTCTCTCTCCTTCTCCCTTCTCTCTCACTCTGTCTCTCTCTCTTCCTCTCTCTCTTTCTTTGGCACTCTCTTTCTCTCTCTCTCTCCATTCTCCCTCTCACACTCTCCCTCCTCTTTCAGTCCATCTCTATCCCTCCCTCTCTTTCTCTTCTCTTCTCTCTCTCCCTCCCTCCCTCCCTCCCTGGTGGCCAGCGATGGGCGAGAGGCCACTAAATTAGTGGCTCAGTTTACTTTGAACCGTCGCTGCGGAGGAGAGCCACTGGCATCACACCAACTGCTGTTTTGAATGGATGCTTTCCTAAACAAAGGAAATTAATGGACGCCTTTCTGCTCCTTCTCCCCTTGACACCCACATTCTCTCACCCTCACTCTCATCTCTCTCTCTCTCTCTCTCTCTCTCTCTCTCTCTCTCTCTCTCTCTCTCTCTCTCTCTCTCTCTCTCTCTCTCTCTCTCTCTCTCTCTCTCTCTCTCTAGTCAGTGTGTGTGGAGAGAGAGCTGTTGTTTGGGAGCCAGTCTCCTTGGTTTCTGTAAAGGCCCTGTGTGTGTGTGTGTGTGGACGGGCCCCCGGGGCCATGTTGACTGTATATATAATCTGATGCTGAGAAAGGAGGAGGCGGGGCCCCGAGGTCTCGGGACCAGGTGTCCCGTTATGTAGAAGTGTGTGTGTGTGTGTGTGTGTGTGTGTGTGTGTGTGTGTGTGTGTGTGTGTGTGTGTGTGTGTGTGTGTATGTGGTGTGTGTGTGTGTGTGTGTGTGCGTGTGAGTGAGAGAGTGAGAGAGACTGTGTGTGTGAGTGTGTGTGTGTGAGAATGTTCTCCGCACACACACACACACACACACACACATGCACACGCGCACACACACAGCATGAAGAGCCAGAGGAGGCCATATGCAGCGATGGTTGTCATGGCGTCATACTAATTGTATGGGATGGACCGTGAGCGTCCTGTGACCTTAGGTTCCCCCCTCTCTCTCTCTCTCTCTCTCTCTCTCTCTCTCTCTCTCTCTCTCTCTCTCTCTCTCTCTCTCTCTCTCTCTCTGTGTTAATGTACATGTGTCCAAGCAGCCTTGTTCTACCTATTTGTTGCTATATGACCGTATAAAGACTCTTTGTGGAGGTGGCAGCATGTCCTGACATGACATCACCTCTGACTGATTCTGCTGATGGATGCTCTCCCACCGACCACCGTCATCCCCTCTCCTCCATTGGTTCATGGCTGATCCCTTTGAAACACTACAGCAAGTATTCCTCGGGGTTGAATGAAGAACAATACATAAAAACTGCTTTCTTTGAGCAACACGAAGGCAAATTGGCTTACACATGCATTCACTGCTTTCCCTTTGATCGGAACGCTCCGGCATGGTCCAGCGCCAGCTCCAGACCCGTTGTTGTCGTCCAACTCGCCGTCGGTCCTGCTCTAAAGGAGCTCTGTTTGCACACCCAGACGGCTGGAATGGTGATGGTGGAGGGAGGCCGTCTTTGTGATGTAAATAGCATATGGGCTCTGACAGTATAATAGTGATGCGTGTCTGGCGTGGCATGCTCACTGGCTTCCGCGCAAACACTCACAGGCACATAACACACACACACGCACGCACACACACACACACATGCACACACATGTGCGCACACACACACACACACAGATACACACACA
Organism: Coryphaenoides rupestris; assembly: GCA_002895965.2. Lineage (NCBI taxonomy): Eukaryota > Metazoa > Chordata > Actinopteri > Gadiformes > Macrouridae > Coryphaenoides > Coryphaenoides rupestris. The sequence goes on from PIJE02000614.1 coordinate 12,966, forward strand.
CACATTCTTAGGGGTTACAGTGAGTGCTGATGGACGATCGGGGTTGAGATGAGGATGAGTCGTTCCCCGGGCTGAGGCCGGGGTCGAGAGGTCGCGACCCCGGCAGATTGGACAGCCAGAATCAATGGGATCTCTCTCTCTCTCTCTATCTATCTCTCTTAACCGCCCAAGACCTCACACCCCGAGAGGAGCGAGGCGATCAGGGCTGGGTGTGGTAGCGATAACCCGGGTGTCTACATGACTTGGATTGCAGTTTTGTCACAATGTCGTCACCTATTCCACATCTGTTCTTGTTCTACTTCTTTGTAATGTTTTCTATTTACATCCGTTCCAGTTTTGCCGATCCTTCCCTTTTGACCCACACACACACCACACCAGCATATTTACACATTTAGCGATATATTGTTCTTTCTACAGATCTTCATAAAATAATAAATAGGTTTTGATAATCATTTTCCATGATTGCTTTGACTCACCTTTGAACCTGAAAGAGGTGGAGAGCGTTTGTGTGTCTGGATCAGGGGGTAGTCGCCACTGATGCTGTGGAAACGTTAATGTTGCAAAAGTCTCGGAACAGTGAGGGAACACAGAGACGTACGCCGACTCCGACAGTATTTGTCCGAAGCCAAGCTTTCTTCTTGGAATGCTGTTGGGTAATGAAGCGCTGGCTGTACTTAATCACCATCAACTGTTCCGATAACACGCTTATTCATGGTAAATTCCATCCAGCGGGCCATTGCGATTTTAAACAGAATCATACATAAGTCATCGAAGTCAAAAATATCCTCTTAGGAATGCTTGATGCTAGGCAAATCGGATTGAACAACGTTTGTTTTTGAAAAAATACGTGTTTAAAAATGATTCTAATATATCTGCCCATTCGATCTGGCATCAAATATTATGGTTCTTTACCTAAATCTGTATGCATCGGGCTGATATGTGAATGTTCGCTTTTTTGTTTGAAAGTGCCAAATGTGAACAGCACAACAGATCAGTTCTACCTCTCTCCTCTCATCTCCTCCTGCTCCTCTCCATCGTCATCTCTTCCTCTCCTCTCTCCTCTTCTCATCTCCTCTCTCTCATCTTCTCTCTCTCTCTCTCTCTCTCTCTCTGGACCCAAGAGGGAAAGAACGACTGGGGAATTGGTTCCAGTGAAAGTCTTTTCAGATGGTTCCCATATGAAAACACAGACAAATGCATTATGCGGTTCTCACAGTCGATGTGCATGACCAGATCAAAGATCAAACCCTCCCCTCAGCAGCACGTGACACAGGTTACTTAAATGTCAATGACTGATGGGTGTGGATGTAATGTGTGTGTGTGTGTGTGTGTATGCCCTCACACCTAGTGTAGGAGACAACCAGTGTGATGTTTTAAAATGAATTAAAAAAACAAAAGAAAACAATAGAATTCAAACTAGGTTCTGTACTGAAAGGCACATAAATGTTCAAACAAGCCAAAAAGATTGAACCAAACGTGTGCCCCTTTGGAATAGGAACAGAGAGGTTAAATTTGGGACCCCGGAGATTTCAGGGAAGTATGCTAATTCACACATTTTAATCTGTTGTGAGATCAGTTCAGTTGAACTTTTATTGATGAGATTAATTGGTAGCATTAGTTACTTATTGATGGGTTTTAGAATTGGAACAGACGGTTAAATGTCGACCCGGAGATTTCAGGATGTAGTAAGTAGGTACGACGTGAGCAGTAATCGCTAGGCTCCATCGAACAGCCTATACACACCATTATGTCGTTGGGCGTAACTACCTGGGTTAACACAAGATCACGAAAAAGAACACAAAACCCACTCCTCGCTTCAAACTCATTCAGGATTACAGCCGCAGTCTTTCAAACATCCATCACGTCTCGGGAGGAGTGAGGCGACATCCGCTCTGTGTTGCCGGGGGAGAGTGGTTCAGGAAATCACCTACAGAGAGATGGAGTTGCACTTGTAACCACATAGAACCTGCCGTGCCCCCGTGAGACCATCGAGATTGGGGTCTCGCCCAGTCAATAGGTCAGGGCCTGATGTCTG
>PIJE02000614.1:20000-87500 GCA_002895965.2 Coryphaenoides rupestris
TAGGGTGCCCGTCATGTCCAGGGTCCGGTGGAAAAGGTCCCTGGAAACGACGGTTCAGGTGAGTGTGGCTGTGTGCGGGGCCCGAACCGTGGGGGCCTGCAAACTGGAGTTATGGAGGGTGGAAACAGAGATCTGTAGGGGGGACGCCGGGGGGGCACACAGGGTCCGATACACTCTTGTTTATTTACACTCCTGTTGAACAAGTTTTATGATTCATCAGCAGACTCCAACAGGCTTTATGGGGCCACGTTATTTATGTTGGTTAGTTCGGCCCCTCGGTCACTCGTCAGGAAGCAAGCGATTGAAACCACAGACACACACACAACACGCACACACACAAACACACACACACACACACCACCACACACGCATGCATGTCGGTTATAATTCTGTGCCCGGGAGCTATTTCTCATTAGCAATGCGTGGCTGGCAGACGACTGAGATTAGCACCGATGGCGCAACTCAGCTGAAACTCGAGCTGACAGCCGGGAAACGAGACACATTGAAGTGGATTGATGTACGCACTGAAACATAAATACATGAAATGGGAGAGAGTTATGTGATGCAGATGAAAGGGGGGCTTAATGACTGAAGAATGGTGATGATGAGCATTCAATAAAAGTGTGTGCGCGTATATGCGCGTGTGTGTGTGTATGTGTGTCCTCCGGCGCCTGGCTCAAGTTTCTGGGCCAAGTTTGTTTGTTTGTTTGTTTGCTTGTTTGTTTGTTGAAGTAATGTTGCCCTGATGACATAAGATTGCCAGTGGAACTTGGCGTCGGGGCCAAGTCAGTCATAGCCCAGATTCCTGACCACTACACTCACATAAAAACCAGCTGTCCCCCAGCTGTGTCTGTGTGGCCACAAGTTGAACCCGTCTGGACTCATCTGTATGTGTGACCGCGTCCTTCTCTGTCCTGCTCTGTCCTGCTGGGACCTGCTCTGTCCTGCTCTGTCCTGCTCTGTCCTGCTCTGTCCTGCTCTGTCCTTCTCCGTCCTGCTCTGTCCTGCTCTGTCCTGCTCTGTCCTTCTCCGTCCTGCTCTGTCCTGCTCTGTCCTGCTCTGTCCTGCTCTGTCGTGCTCTGTCCTGTTCTGTCCTCTCTGTCCTTCTCTGTCCTGCTCTGTCCTCTCTGTCCTTCTCTGTCCTGCTCTGTCCTGCTCTGTCCTGCTCCGTCCTGCTCCGTCCTTCTCCGTCCTGCTCTGTCCTGCTCTGTCCTGCTCTGTCCTGCTCTGTCCTCTCTGTCCTGCTCTGTCCTCTCTGTCCTGCTCCGTCCTGCTCGTCGAGGAGCTGGTGTAAATTGCCCATGCTCTGGAATGTAGACTGATGTTGATTTCAGATGCTTTATCTCCAGATCAGTTCTTTATAGGTGTTGTTGTTGTTGTTGCTATTGCTTTTTTTTATTTTTATCGTTTACAACCTCTTAATAACACCATGAGCCGAGAGTTACTGCCTGACTAATGTTGGTCCTGGTCAACGCACTCAGCGTCGATATATATTGTCTTCAGTCACCTTCATCTACTATCTCACCATCGCTGGGCCATTAAAACTAGAAGCTGCTCTTTGGCCTGTCCTGCTAGTGCTAACATACCATGGAGTATGAAGTCTCTCTCTCTCTCTCTCTCTCTCTCTCTCTCTCTCTATCTCTCTCTCTCTCTCTCTCTCCCTCTCCCCTCTCACTCTCCTCTCTTTCTCCAAACAACTACAATATTCACTTATCAAATGTTTTGATTTATTTTGGAAAGTGTATTGGAAAGTTTGAAAACTTTCCAATATAAGGCATTCTGCTAAATCTAAAAACGCAAGCCAAAAAGACACATTTTAATTGCATATCTAAAAATTGACAAGCAAATACAACAACAACATGCTTACACAATGAAGCCTCTTCAACATGTACACTCTGATGTCAATTTGAGGACATGAGCAAAGATAATTGGGTGGGCATGGCCAATAGGAGAGCCACACCGATCCAAAAACCCACCCAGGGTATTTTGATTGGTTAACGACTGACAAAACAGACGGTTGTGCCGACGACATGGAGGTCATTATTCATCCGGAGAGAGACGCTGGACGTGGTCGACGCACCTCCAGACGCCTCCTTCTGATTTACTCCTTCAGCGGAAAGCCGGTGAAGAGGAGACCTAATCTGGGGGGATTTCGGTATCGTCATGACAACCGTGACAGTGATGATGAGCAGGCGGCGTGGCGGTGTCTAGGAAACCCTTGAAAAGGCCGTGAATCACCTTGAGACGTTTATGTCCGCGGTAAACATGTGCGGCGAGGAAAGCTGCTGAGGGACGGATCTAACAAACAAAACGTACAATTAGTGGACAAGGACATGAACTTGCATCGGCTGAATTATTTTCAATGTTGGATATTATATATGACTGTGGTCATTACTTCAATATGATGATAATATTTATAGTGATAACTTTTTCCTCTCTTTTTCATTATTTAGATGACAAGGGCCTCTTTTCATAAATAATGTCATGCGTTGTTTCTCATATAGTATAGTCCTATATCTTAATATTAACAGCGTGTTAAACTTTACAGCTTTTCCTGCATTCACTTCTCACATGTTTGGCGTTTCCTGTCTGCGTGACGCTGGCGTCCACTTTAGCTCAAACAGATCCTCCTTCATGGATGATTGACGAAGACGAGACAATTATATGATCGCTCCATATATTTATCTTTACATTTAGGGCATTTGGCAGACACTTTTATCCAAAGCGACTTACAAAGAGTCCATTTGTTGAAGGAGCAATATATCGCTATGGTACATAAAGTTAATAATAGAGCAGGTCCAAGCATTCATAGTTCATATATAAGCATTCATATATATATACTGTATATAGTGTAAGTATATATATACAGTATATATACATATATATATATATATATATATATATATACTTATATATATATATATATAAGTATATATATATATAAGTTAACTTCATGAAAGTAAGATTAAGAAAATTACTATAATAATAACAATAGCATTTTATATTAACAACCTTTCAAGATAAAAACATAATGAATAACAAAAAAACCCTGTTCATATTAAAAACAATAGGCAGTATAAAAAAGAATAAATGCTTGTCTAAATAACTTAGTTATGTTGTTTTTAAAGTGGTATTGAGAGTCCTTTGTTAGAATATATCAATTAGATTAGTTATCCAAATTATCTTCATTCCAATACATTGAATAAAATCCATATATTATCGTTTTCTTCTTTCTTTTGTTTTCTCCATCTTGAAGAAAATATTTCATTTGGATAATACCCCCTCTTTCTCCGTAAAAAAAAACCCTGAAGAAAGATGAGAAAAGGTAAACAACATTTCGAAAATTAACCCGTCAAAGCCTGTGAAACCGGCTTAAAACATTTCCTTACAAGATGCTCAGAATTCACACTCCAACAAAACAAACCAACGCTGCTCAGTCTGTTGCACGACATGCAGGGAAACAGAGAGCAGATTAAGAAGGGCTGTCGTTGTGTCTCAGCTGAGACCCAGAGCCTCAGCAGTCTTATCAGCGCTGAGAGTCTGGGGGATTAAAGGGCTCTTGTTGGCGTACATGCTACCATACACTCCTATAGGGTTGCTATACACTTCAGCCCCCTCATTTTCACCTCAATAACGGCCCACTTAGCCAGGAGCTAAACAGCACTCACTGACTGTGGAGGCCCTCTGTCGCGATCAAATATCCCCCTGCTGCCTTCCTGGGCCCGCATCTCACTGTGATAACTCAATAAAATGACCGCGAGGACCGGCGTGATAGTGACAAGGCTTTGGGTTTAAAACAAACCATAACCATGAGGGGGGGACGGGCAATATGTGTGGTTCAACACTGTTCTTGGACCACCTATTGGTTTCAGTCTTGAGGGAGAGAGGGAGAGAGGGAGAGAGGGAAGGAGGGAGGGAGAGAGGGAAGGAGGGAGGGAGGGAGGGAGAGAACTGCAAAATTGCAGCAAGGGTGTCTCAACTTAGCAGAGGCCAGTTGTTATACGTAAGTTTATTTAAGAAATGTAGTCGACAAAAGATAAAAACACAACTAAACCATAGCATATGTACATTTACATACATACACACATACATGTGTGTGCATCTAAATGTACACTGAGTTACACACGCACGTACGCACACACACATGCGCGCGTGTGCATGATATGAATAGTGTGTGGATTTGTGCACATGCTTATGAATACACACACACATACACACACACACACACACACACACACTGTCTGTGTGTGTACGCACGCAGGCACACACACACACGCAGGCACACACACACACACACACACACACACACACACACACGCACACACACACACACACACACACACACACACACACACACACACACACTGTGTGTGTGTGAACGCACGCAGGCACACACACACACGCAGGCACACACACACACACACAACACACACACACACACACACAGTTATGCATGCACACCCTGCAGCGCTTCACAAGCACTACTATACTACTTGAACACACAGAACAATTAAATAGTAACCCGGATCCAGAACACCATTGGCCTCCCTGACACGGAGCAGGGAACACAGTGGAGCCTCTTTACACGGCAAAACTATAAGATGTTGGTTTTGTTAAGTTTCCAGAAGATGAGAACGCAAGAGTCCCCCCTTTAACCTGCACTTTCTATCAATTCCCACAGTGTTGGATGAGCGTCATTCAAAGCTCATCTTGTTCCGGCTGCCGGGTCACAATGGCTCACATCCAAACGTTAAAAGATGCGTTTTTTGTTCATCCGAACAACTCTCGAGGCCACGGTCAGCCTTTTGAATGCGAGGCCATGAATGAGCCTGTGGTTATTGTGAGGCTTTGTGGTGAATGTGGTGGAGGAACTTCTTGAGATGTTCTGGGGTCCCGGGGTCTCAGCGGAGGCCTCCTCTATTCATCGGCCATGAAGAGAAAAGAACACATTTGCAGTCCCACGCATCACCGCCGCGACGCCTCAGTTTACCACTTCAAAAATGTCCGTCAAAATGACAGCAACCTGTGTGTTAACAGAGCTCTCTTCTTCAGGGGGGAATGCAACCAATCGCTGTACCTGATTCAAGATTCGAGATTCAAGTTGTATTTGTCACAGGCACATACAAGATGTGCAGTGAAGTGAAAAAGAGGCGATGCCCGACGGAATGTGCAAAAGAACAAAACAATACAATACAAATAACACCAATAACACCGATTGGAGAATCAGAATATCCACAATATATATATATATATATACAGTATTTACAGTAAAAGAGCAGCAGAAATGAGAAATCTAAACAAATAAATATATATATAAACAGCAAGGCATATCAGCAAAAATATGAAAAAAGTAAAGAATAAAGTGAGTACACAGCATATGTTGTACGCATGTATGTCATAAGTTCTGTTGCCTGCTAGCATCATGTGACTTCTCCTCCACTTCTCCTCCACAAGATGGTGGCGCTCTGAAGTGTGTAAAGTGTGTATATTAGTGTCTGCCAAAGATCTGTAGTTTACTGACACCATGGAGACCAGGAGATAAATATGAAGATGTGGAAAACCCCTGGCATTGTTTAAGAGGCTTTCTAGAGAGGTACTCTAAATGTATTTATTTTTCTTAAAGTTTTTCAGGGGTTGGGTGGGGGGGCAGGGGGGTGGGTGACACCTCTGTGACCCCAGCCGACACTGGTCTCTGCACCCTGTCGCTTGTAGATTCTGTCACGTTGTGGGCCAGCCACCCGTGACGTCCCCTCACGGCCCGGGTCAGGATGATAGCAGAGAGATGAGGGGAGAGATGGGAGAGGGCCAGAGAGCGAGAGAAGAGAGCGAGAGAGAGAGAGAGAGAGAGAGAGAGAGAGAGAGAGAGCGTGGGCAATGACAGACTGCCCCTGTCCAACCCATGCACTACCAACCCTACCCCTCCCCACCTCCAGCAGGGGGAAGCCAGACCAGATGACTTCTGGGTCCAGAGTTATGATCCACTTAGAGGGTGCAGAGGGGGGGGGTCGCGGGCAACACCCAGACCTCCAGTGTAACACGCTGCACAGGGCTTAGCGAGCATCTATCAGGGATCTGGAGGACATAATGAGAGAGAAAGTCCTTTCAAGGAAGCTCTAACATCTAAGAACCACTTCCTCCGCCCCATGGGTCCGTCTTTACATCTGGACGCTTGGCTGCTACACAAGAACGGATATCAGTTTAATTTACTCCATGAAATCTACCTCCTAGCTTCCACTCCCCCTTGCAAGTGAACCTTTACTGCAACGAGAGAGATAGAGAGAGAGGATGTGTGTGAGAGTGAAAGAGAGAGAGATAGAGGAAGTGAGAGAGAGAGAGAGAGCTTACATAGTAATCCTTTCCAGAAAAGCGTTGTCCAATAATAGCAAAAACTACAAGAGCTACAGTGTTGTGCATATTTGCTTAGTCTGATGGATGTTTTCTGAACTGGACCGGAATATTGTCTGGTAGGAGCAAACACACATTGTTTGCTTATGAAACATAAAAAAATTATACAGTGTTTTATGAATAACAACTATAACCTGTCGATAAATAATCAAATGCATGTGTGAGTGTGTGTGTGTGTGTGTGTGTGTGTGTGCGTGTGTGTGTGTGTACATGGGCCACTCACGCATGTCTACCGCACATATACTGTACATGCACTATAGTAGTCCGCCATGCGTAAAAGTATGAACAGATGAACACTCACGCAAAAGTATGCTCAAAAAAGCCACACACACACACACACACACATGCAGAAACACACACACACACACACACACAAATCATATTGAGAGTGTGTGTGTGTGTTCATTCTTCATTTTCAGAGGAAATATGAATCTAATAAAACAGACAATACAACAGATCGTCCTCAAGAGACGGTGGAAACCTATTTTCACAGCTGGACGACACGCACTGCTCCAAGCCGTGGCTTCAACGCTACGCACACGGAAAAAAAACCTTTCACACAACGTACAAACCAGGGAACATGTCATGCATTGTTATATTATTCCAAGAAATTACCATTTATATTTATATATCTGCCGCCGGGGGAAAGGCGTGCATAGAGAGGCCAAGCAGCGTGTCGCATCCATCGCTGGTGGTGTGTGAGACCACAGGGGGATGAGAGTTCTCTTTCATGACAACGGTCTTTGGTCTCTGACAAATGGTCTTTTTGCATTTTCTGAAAAACAAACAAAACAAATGGAATTCATGTTTGTCCTTTATAATGGATCAACACATTGCATGTGAATGTGCAATGAATGAAAACAAACAGAAATCCCATCACACGGGCAAACGCTGCTCGGCAAACTATGACAACTTATCTGCTCCCACATCTGTCCTTCAACAAATGTACTCTTTGTAAGTCGCTTTGGATAAAAGCGTCTGCCAAATGCCCTAAATGTAAAATGTAAATCTGTCCAATTACGCTAACCCGACCACGCGCACTACCAATGACATCACCCCGCCGAGGCCCATAGGAGACCAGCACATTGAAAAACAAATCCAAACAAGGCAGAGGGCCTCCTTGCCTCCTTGCCTCCCTCCTGCCTCCCTGCCTACCTGTCTTCCTACCTGCCCCCCTGCCTCAATATCTCCCTGCCTCCCTGTCTCCCTGCCTACCTGTCTTCCTCCCTGCCCCCCTGCCTCAATATCTCCCTGCCTCCCTGCCCCCCCCCTGTTCTCCCTGCCTACCTGTCTTCCTCCCTGCTCCCTGCCCCCCCCCCTCCCTGTCTCCCTGCCTACCTGTCTTCCTCCCTGCCCTCCTGCCTCAATATCTCCCTGCCTCCCTGTCTCCCTGCCTACCTGTCTTCCTCCCTGCCCCCCTGCCTCAATATCTCCCTGCCTCCCTGCCTTACCTGTCTTCCTCCCTGCCCCCCTGCCTCAATGTCTCCCTGCCTCCCTTGTCTCCCTGCTACCTGTCTTCCTCCCTGCCCCCCTGCCTCAATGTCTCCCTGCCTCCCTGTCTCCCTGCCTACCTGTCTTCCTCCCTGCCCCCCTGCCTCAATATCTCCCTGCCTCCCTGTCTCCCTGCCTACCTGTCTTCCTCCCTGCCCCCCTGCCTCAATATCTCCCTACCTCCCTGTCTCCCTGCCTACCTGTCTTCCTCCCTGCCCCCCTGCCTCAATATCTCCCTGCCTCCCTGTCTCCCTGCCTACCTGTCTTCCTCCCTGCCCCCCTGCCTCAATGTCTCCCTGCCTCCCTGTCTCCCTGCCTACCTGTCTTCCTCCCTGCCCCCCCTGCCTCAATATCTCCCTGCCTCCCTCCCTCCCTGCCCCTTGTTGTCTCCCTCCCTGCCTCCTGAGGCATAGGGATGTGAGGTGTACTGCTGGCCCAGCTGTAGCTAATCTGTCAGGTGGGAGCAGAGCATAACGTGCAGGCAGGTAAGGCCGCGCTGGCACTGACCCTGTCATGGACTTTACAGTCAGCCCTGATCAGACTCAGCCCCGCCCCGCTTAAAACCTGGTCACCTCCAACCGGTGCGTTGAGGCTGTGAGCCTGTGTGTTTGCTTTCGATGCGGGATGATGGAGAGAGGGACACGAATGGAGGAGACAGAAAGAGAGAGAGAGAGAGAGAGAGAGAGAGAGAGAGAGAGGGGTTGGGGGGGTCATACTGTAAAGTTTGACCACATGTTAGTCCAAAGGTGTAAAATGGACAGTGGAGTCTTGTTGAGGGGGGGGACAGACGGACGGAAGGATGCTCATGGAGGATGAGTGGAATGGACTGAGGTGAAGGAGTGAAAGAACGACAGAAACAGACCCTGGGGGAGAGAGAGGTCAGTTAGAAGTCAGACAGGCGGCAGACAGAAAGCGCTAAAAAGCGATCCCACCCTCTGACGGGGGTCCTCCAAACTCAGTGACATGCGGTGGTGGAAAGGAACTAAGTACTTTTACTCAAGTACTGTACTTAATTACAAATCTGAGCTACTTTACTTTACTTACTTGCTACTTTACTTTACTTCATTTCTATTTTCCGCTACTTTATACTCTAAATTTATCTGACAGCTTTAGTTACTAGTAACTTTTCAGATAAAAAAATAATAATACAAAATATAATCAATAAATACATTATGGTATTATTATATCAATAAGGATTTATTGGTCCCCAGGGGGAAATTCACAATCTACCCAGCAGAATGTAAAGTAATATATTAAATATAAATAAATGTAAATTAGCTTTACATTTACCAGCTGCAAAATTCAAGCGATGAACACATTCATTAATTATTAATGTCATTATAATCCAATCATACAACATATTATTCTGAAATTGTCCATCCTGCACAATGAGTACTTTTTTTTCCGACTTTTTCTAAGTATATTTTGATGGTAATACTTTTGTTCTTTTACTTAAGTAACATTCTCAATGCAGGACTTTTACTTGTAACAAAGTGTTTCTATCGTGTGGTATTACTACTTTTAAGTAAAAGATACTAGAGTACATCCCCCCCCCCGGCCCAGAAAGAACCACAACAATCACCGAGGTCAAAGATGTGGATTCAGCGTTCTGTTGACGTTTATTACTCACACTAACACTGCCAAGCACGAGCACAGTATGTATCCTATAAAAGATACCACGCATCGTTAAAAGACTCAGTAAAAGCCGACGTGAGGGGAGGCAGATATGAGAGGCAGCGCTTACAAATGCGAGGTGGGTTTATGGAGGTCCACTCTCAGTTACCTCGAGAGACAGGAAGAGTGACAGGGCGGAGGGTGGTGTTGGGTGGTGGGTGGTGGTCGGAGGCTGGGTGGGGTGGTTCTAGTGGTTGGGGGAGCTTCCGAACCGCTGAGCAGCTTTTTACGAGTCCCCGTAAAACCTCCTTGATCCCGGGGCCTACGGGTTATCCCATAACCGGCGGCCGGGTATGGTTTAAGAGTGTCCTGGAATGCTCCGGCCCCAGTCGCCAAATGAGACTCGGTGGGGTGAGGGTGTGGGACCCCCTCCGCCTCCAAAGCGAACCCCACCACCACCACCACCATCCACTGGACTGGCAGTAAAATGACACCTTTAGGATTGACAGCATCACCCCCACCCCTACCCACCGCTCCATCCAAAAAAACAAGCTTTTAACTCCCTCCGAGGACAGAGAGAGAGAGAGAGAGAGAGAGAGAGAGAGAGAGGATTCCTCTTCCTGTTGTTTTCCATCCAAACAGAGAATTCCTGGCCTCAACAGTGCGGAACAAGTGGGATCACCGCTTTCCTGGACCGCCCCAATGAGCATCTCAAGAGGAGAGGGGGGTGGGGGGGGCAAGGGTGAGAGGAGGAGAGAGAGAGAGGAGAGAGGAGGAGATGAGAGGAGAGAGAGGAGATGAGAGAGGAGAGAGAGAGAGAGAGAGGGGGTTGGGGAATGGGGTCTCGGGGTATTTACAGACACACATGGGTGCACAACGTTGTCATCATGTCATCCGTCCCACCCAAGCGGACAAGAGCGGTCGAGACCTCCTGTCAATTAGACAACCGTCTGACTTTCCCATCGCTGTTTGTTTGTGTCAACAAACATGGCCGAATTAAGGGGTTGATGGGGGGGGGGGGGGAGCTGGCTGTCCGTCATGTGGGGGGAAAAAACGGAGATCCATCGTTCTTTTTCTGTCATCGCCCTACATGTGTGTAAGAGCGTCGACGTTTACAGTGCTGGGAATGAAAAAAGACGATGACCTCGTCGTCAGCCTTTGACCTGCTGAGTCATCGGGTTATTAGTGGAGATGTTTTAATACTCGGGAGCACCTCGTGAGAAAAGAAGCCATTTTTACCCCTGCGGTGTGTTTATTTTCACTGGTCAACACCTTTCCCCCCCCCCCCACCCTCCCCACCAGTACCTCTCTCCATTGCTGTCTCAACAATGTGATTTTTTCAGACTTCGGGACATTACAGAGCTCCATACACTCTGGCTTCTCTGGTGTTGAAATGAAATGGACAGAGGCCATTTAAAGCCACGGATCATGTCTGGGCGATGTGGGAGATTGCGGTGGGTAATCTGTGTCATCAACAGGTTCATTTTGGAGAAGTAAACTACACGAGTTCACTTAATCTAACACGCTAATCTACACCACTGCTCGTTTGTCAATCTTTCACTCAGGTGCATTTATCAGCTGTTTGTTCAAGTACATGGCCAATATGCGTACTTCCTGTCGTGTGCGTATGTGGAACCAACACTCAAACCAAAATGAAAGCTTCAGTATTCCCTTTTTAAAGGAATTCATGTTTGAAAGAAGGGAAAACAAAAGAAAGTAATGAATGGCCTTAGAACCAGAGGGACTTCGCTTAAATACTTACTTAAGTTGTGCTGGGTCACACATATGAGATAAGGCAGTTTAGCGGGAAACTTGATCAGCAGCACCATGACATAATCCTGATAGTACATCCTGGTGATTCACCAAGGTCCTTCAAGGCCACATGTGCCCTGGCATTCCTCCATGACAGGGATCAGAGGTCGCCCCTCAAACAGATTGGTTTCACAGTCTGGAAAGCAAAAGGCCTGCTGTCCTTACTCTCTAATTATCTCCACTCTCTTAGTCCATTTAAAAGTCCATCAAAATGTTTATTAACAAAATTGAGGAATTGAATCAATTTAATTCAATCCCCAGCTCTGCCTAGTTTGTGTTGAGGTGTCCCCGAGCAAGACACTGCATTCATTCATGATAATTAATGTGCCCTTACCCTAAAGTGTTGTATTTGACCCTGACACTAAAGTAACACACAAGGTAACACATAACAAGTTGGTAAACTAACAACTACAACTCAATGTTACATGTACAGTATATCCGTGGTGCATTATGGCACCTGATGGAGTAACAATCATCACATTCAATGCATTCAGGAAGCACACCAAACAGTGTTTGCCTTGTCGTTGACCAATGACACCAGAGTCCATGGAGGTGTTCCTGGGCTGGGGGGGGGGGTCTTCCTCAAGGCCACTGTGGTCAGGCTAGGAGATTACAGACCCACCCCCACCCCCACCCCCACCACCCAGCCCTCCCTCCCCTCATAATCACTTCACGACTCTTCATCTGTAGCCCTCCAGGCAGCGCTGGGATGTTTTATGACCTGTCGCAGAGTGTTGATGTCAAATCCCAATGTGTTTTACAGTGGAGGGAAAGGGGGTGGGGGGGGGGGGGGCGGACAGGCTGTTTATTGTTCTGTTAAAACCACACGACTGAACAAGCTGTTAGCACCACCTAGACAGCTGCGCCACGCAACCACAGACGTCCCAGCACAGTGTGTAGCGGATCAGACCATTTTGAAAAGGGGCAACAGTTCATCAGGTGTATCGATAAAGATATATTTACATTACATTTACATTTAGTGCATTTGGCAGACACTTTTATCCAAAGCGACTTACAAAGAGTACATTTGTTGAAGGAGACAGCAATATATCACTGTGGTACCTGAAGATAAGAATAGAGCAAGTTTCAAGCATCATAGTTACGAGGCTAATAGAACAAGTTTCATAATTGCTAGGTTGCCTGCATAATAGCTGGGATAAGAGCAGAAGTTCCATTCTGAGCACGTTATCAACATCTAAGAACATACAATGTGCTAAACAATGCTAAGTAGTATTAATAATGCCAAAGATGCCAAAGATATCGACGAAGACAACGGCAAAACAATGTTGTTATTGTTTCTTGATATAAACCCCTGAGTGATTTGGCAGTTGCTGAAGCACACAGAGAAAACATCATATTTTTTTTCCACTTGTTTTGGGGCCCCCACGTCGAAAACCTAATTTCCTTTCACTCATGACCTCTTGGATATGCAGCGACCCCCGACGCCACCGGTCCACTGGGTGAGCAGGCCCACTGTGTCATAGCATCGCCTCCTTCCCCATTAGTCCCACCTGGCAGGTCAGAGGTCACCGTGTCCTTAATGGAACGAGCACCCGGCAGCTGCCAGTAATATTAACACGGCCAATCAGGGGGGTCGTATTTTTTCCCGCCGGTATTACAGTTAATTCAAAACCCGAGTGGGCTTGGGTGAAGCAATAGCTGATGATTGCAAATGGAAGAGATAGGATAGGAATGTGCAATAATTGGAGAGTTGTTATAGCGAGACATATCACTTCATAATGCTATTTGGTATGTTAACAGGGGAACATTGGAATTTAATTTGAACCATAGGTTTCTATCGTTTATCGACTACTACAGTGTTCCTCAAATGGGGATACAAGTACCTCTAACGGTACTTTGAAGGTTGGCAGAGGGTACTGGGGGCCAAAATGTTTTTGTTTGTGTTAATATTGGTTATGAACAATTATACATTATTCCACCCCATCCATCCATTTGCGTCCGCTTTATCCGGGGCAGGGTCGCGGTGGCAGCGGCTAAGCCAGGGCCATAGTAACAGTTCTGTAAATCTTTCCAACAAGAGCATATCACTTTAACTTTAAAGGGGTACTTGACTGAAAAAATATGTCTGAGTGGGTACATACTAAACTACTACTATGTACTATGTACATGGTATGCATGTTCTTGCGTGACATGAGGCTCAAAAGTAGCCTGTATTGCCTCCATTGCCTTTGCCACCCATCCTGGATGAAGGGGTATTCAAAAAAACAGACATTATATTGAAACAAGATCCAGTCTTTCGCAAAGTCGCAAAGGGGGTCAGATAATTTCCCCAAGCTAGCGTGCAACGATAGCTGGAGGCGAAATATGTTCTGTACAATATCTTTACCCAGGCGTCCCCCGTGATGAAATCAACGTGTGTGTGTGTGTGTGTGTGTGTGTGTGTGTGTGTGTGTGTGTGTCCGCACATATATTGGAAGAATAAGTAACAAAACTTGGACTTAGTTCTTAAACATTGACATTTTTGTGTAAATCACTTTGGGTTTTCTCAGAAAGCTGCTATAGGCACCGAGCATATTATTGTTGTTATTAAAAGAATACAGCCAACACAAAATAAAATAAGCCACAATCTTTCACTGCCATTGTTTAAAAAAATATGTAGAAAGTATATATCGATTTACATGGGGCCTGAATCAGACAGCAACACATTCAAACCATTTGCTTGTACAGTATTTCTTTTGAAGGCGCCACGATGAGATGATATTGATTTGGACGGACCTCTGCTATGTTGAGTCATCGGTGCCGTGGACGGATGGACGAGGAACCCCTAACCAGTGATAAGTGATCAATCACCGAACCCATTCAGGTCCTGTGTTGACGTACCCCTGGACACCGGCCAAAAGCCTAAATACACACCCCCTCGCACCAGCCTCCACCATGTGTGTGGCTTACACATGACTTACGTGTGTGTGTGTCTGTGTGTGTGTGTGTGTGTGTGTGTGTGTGTGTGTGTGTGGATGTATATAGGCAGGATAGCTTAAGTGGATGCCCATATGTGTGCGCCCATCAGCACGCGTGCCATGAGTGTGAACAGATGTTTCTGAACACGTATTGCATTTGCGTCTGCTCATGTGTGTGCGTGTGTGTGTGTGTGTGTGTGTGTGTGCGTGGGCAACTGCACATGTATGTGTGTGCATGTGTGTGTGTGTGTGTGTGTGTGTGTGTGTGTGTGTGTGTGTGTGTGTTCGTGCATGCGCGTGCGCGTGTGTGTGTGTGTGTGTGTGTGTGTGTGTGTGTGTGTGTGTGTGTGTGTGTGTGTGTGTGTGTGTGTGTGTGTGCACTACACTGTACAGTGTGTCATATGGAAGTGATTGTAGGAGACATGGAGAGGAATGTCTTCATTCATCACGATCTCAACACCATGATGGACGTCACACCGCCTTTGTCGGTAGACCAGGAATAACAAATAATTAAATAAAAGAAACAATAGGGAAATGCAGTGTATTTCTGCATGGATGATACCTTGCCTCAGTGATTACAACATTGTGTTGATATTAGCGATATCGAGCTATGCCTGATATCTGTGGCATAAGCATCATCAACAACAACAAAAACAACAACAACAATTGATTGAACCACTTCACTTTTTAACATGATTTTTAGTTGATAAACTGGAACCACACGAGAAAAGTCTCATGTCCTCCCCGTGTTATTTGGTAGCCAGCTCCTGTTTCTTGTCACAAAAACGTGTTTGTTGGAATTAAGCATGGAAGCTGTATTAAATCACACAGATGTTAACTTCTATACCATCAAATGCTTCTGACGGAAACCTTGAACATGACACTGAACACCTTGAAACACTTCCCCTCACTATGGGCGTTACACTGGAACCCCGGACATATGCAGTCAGGCGTGTACAATGGACAAAAAAAACCTCCTGTAACCAATTGGCGACTATTTCAGACAGAGAAATAAACACAAGCTAATAATGATAATAAAGTGAATTTTTTCTCTTATGAGTGAAACGGCTTCACTCGTCGCTCACCGCACTGAACGCTAACAAACGAAGGCCGTCGAGTTATTTATTTCTCACCACAACTCGGTGCGCGTATGTCACCGTTCCCCTTCCAGTACAACAAAGCTAGACTTCCTCAAGAGCACTTAATGGCTGATCTCCCCGTCAGATAATGCCTGAAGATGAATGGATGAATGAGAGAACATTGTACAGTGAACGCCGGCGCGCTTACGTCCAAAAGTCGAGATAGCCATCTGCAAAATCGCGAACGTGCGTCTGGAAGCTTTGTAATTGTTTTCACTTTTGAAAGACTGCAATTCATCGTTTGTCATATCTGGTCAATTATTTTTCCAGACCTGGTCCAGCGGTGTGATGTGTGGAGAGGTGAGCTGTGGTGACCCGTCTCCTTTATCAGCTCTGCGCTTGACTCAGATCAGCTCAGCTCACAGCACCTCTTTAAATGTGACCGTTGAGGTAACGTCTCAACAGTATTTTTTTTTTTGCGCTGTTGTTTTTGAGCGGAAGAAAGCGCTTCTCATCGTGCCGTGTTTAACAGCCGTACGTAAGACTTGTTACTGGTATTTTTGACAAGCCTTTTACGATCTGTAGGCTGTATCTCACGGCGACAAAGAATAATGTTATAATAATTATTATCGTTATTATTATTACTATTACTATTATTGATAGATTACATTTAGGGCATTTGACAGACGCTTTTATCGAAAGCGACTTACAAAGAGTACATTTGTTGAAGGAGCAATACATCGCTGTGGTACATACAAATTATGTTAAGAATAGAGCAGATTACAAGCATTCAAAGCGTTCATAGTTGCGAGTTTTTATTATGATTATGATTATTGTTGTCGGTATGATTATTAATATGATTATGATTATTATTATTACTATTATTATATCATTCTGTAATTTGCTTTATTCTCCTGGATTCCCTCCTGCTTGGGATCAATCAAGTATTTGCATCTTTTTAATGATCCGTCACCGATGACGCTGCGTGGGGTAAAATGGTGAAAACATCGTCCATTATAACCAGCCGATGAGTCGACGCAAAGATCACGAACCGCCAGGAGAGAGTCACGTTACAGTCACTTCACAGCGTGTTGACCTTGTAGGGCAAAGAGCTAAATAATAATAATTTAAAAAAAAGACACCACATCTTAAAACACAGTGAACCTCTGAAACAACAAGCACTATAAACACACCGCAGGAGAATGCGTGGGATCGGGACGGATGAGGAGACGGTATGTGGATGTTTCTGGCTGCTGCTGCTGCTGCTGCTGCTGCTGGGCAGGACGGCTCAGTGATTAGCTGGGAGAGCACAGGGGCCAGCGTTGGGCGTGCGGCGTGCTCATTCATCAACGGGACGGAGACATCCTGAGACCGCGGCCGTACAGTATAGAGTTGGAGAGGTGGTCTCTGGGATGTGTCCTGCGTTCCCCGACTACATGACGTTTGAGAGAGGTCGACAGAATGTAAAGAGTGCTTCTCTGGTGTGTGTTTTTTGTAACATTTTTTTTTTTTTATATTCGCTTGGGATCACTATATAGAAACACACACGGAGATGTGTGTGGGTGTACGCGCACGCACGCACGCGCGCACACACACACACACACACACACACACACACGCACAGGCGCACCACATGCACACACACACACACGTAAAATATATGTCTACAGACTGAGATAGAAACCAACTGGCCCCCCGAGAGAATCCTCCCAATCTACAGGGGCCACAGGGCCCTCAGTTTAGAATTCTAAATATTTATCGAGTCAATCATATGAATAGAGCTCCACATCCAAAGCATGTTTTCCTTCATTTGTGCAATCACACAGTTTTTCACTGGGAATGTGTGTGTCCGGTGAGTGCCGGTGTTTGAGTGTGTGTGTGTGTGTAGTGAACATGTGCTGTTTATGTGTGTGTGTGTGTGTGTGTGTGTGTGTGTGTGTGTGTGTGTGTGTGTGTGTGTGTGTGTGTGTGTGTGTGTGTGTGTGTGTGTGTGTGTGTGCGCGTGTGTGTGTGTGTGTGTCCTCTTCAGCCAAGCACTGTTGTGTAGGATTGTTGCTATCAAGAACAACACTATACAGAAACCTTAACGACTTCAACTCGAGATGCCAGGGCCAATTACTGTTGCTATTATTCCTATTTTAATATAAGTCTGTGAGTTGCAGTTTACATTAAGATAAGGCAATAGCATGTGAGGAGGACTTCAGGTTGATGAAGAGGGTGATGAAGACGGTTCTATCCTGACCCCTATACCGACCAGGCATCCTCTGAGGCCATTCCCAACATGCCTTCTCCTCTATGAATGCATCTCTTGTTCAACTAGATCACTGTTTGGACATGCAAGCTTCCTGAGTAATGTAAAGAACTATGTAGACTAATATATACCCTCATAGGGCCTCAAAGACCCTCAAGACAACCACTTGGTCCAACTTGCATGCCCCCAGCCCCCAGTCAGATCAGGATCTCCCCTGCCTACGAGCCCTCATCTACGTTGGATTATAGTCACATTACCGCCGGCCTCAGGTATGGCGGTTCTGTGCCCCTGGTTAAGCTCCACACACTGTATAATTGTGCACAATTCTCATCTCACATTTTCCCTTATACAGTGCACTTGAAATATTCCTGGAACCGCTTGTTCACAGATGAAAAGATTGAATAAACTCCACTGGCAAGGTCATGACCCCTTGCAGGCCACACACACGAGACGTCACTGACCACCCTTCATTCTAAAACAACCTTCACCTGTCATTCAGTCTGTACCGTACATGTCCTTGACTTTATTCATTGCTTTATCTATCAGGGGCCTGTAATACAATCATAACATTTCACGTGATCACATATCCCCACTGCTGATTTTATTAGCGACAGCTAAATGTTTAAGCAAGCCGCAAAGTGCCAACTGTGCACAGAGCTCAGCTGGTTTCCATTTTTCTGTCATCGTGGTGATGTGTTTAAAAGCCCATGGCCGCAGCGCTGCGTGAAATCAATACTGGCCAACTGATTTCCTTGATGGGTAATTGAGATGCCGGTTTCCCCTCGTGACGAATAGAGAGCCATTAAGCACCTTGTGGGAACAGTCAGGGAGATTGCACTTCTGGACACCGCCAAGATACCCACAGGAGACGCTTCAGATCAGACTTGACTAATTCAATTATTTCTACCGCTTTCCCCCGATGGCGAGATTTCATTGGACCGAGCGACAGCGGAAACCAACCCAGTCCTCAAAATATCACCTTCTTTCTGCTCGGCTGATAAGAGGGACGTAATTTATGAGCCAATTTGTAAGAGCGTGGATAGACAAGACTAAAGAGCCCTCCGGAGCGTCATGACTTTGACTCAAAATTGTGTAAAAATAACAAACTCTCGCCACGTGGACCACAGCTCCGACCAAACAGTGCGACCGCTGCGGAGCGGACGTGTCGGCCGTGTCGTTCCACTGTGTGTTCAGCGAACCGGCTGCGTAAATGTTTGCGGTAACACTTAATACTTCTGAGGAGCACAGTGACGTGATGGGTCAGAGGGTTGTTGTTTTGAGAGGCGCCTGTTTTCCCAGCGTGTTGCGCTTTTGCAGCACAAGTGTTTTGGCCTCTGAGAAATGTGGTGGGAGTGAAGCCTGGAGAGGCACGGGGGTCACTTGTGCTTTATGTTGGCCGGAGTTCAGTGTGTGTAGCACCCACTGTAACCAGGGAGAGGAACCTTGGGAGAGGACCTGCCTGTCAAAAATCGATCTGGTCTCCTGGCCTCCCCAGCAATGACTCCCAGCTATTTTGTAGATGACGCCATTGGTTTCGTTGATGGTTATGGTGATGAGGAGTCATCCCCAGTTTGCTGAATCCTCCAGAGGTGTTAACCTCGTCTCCCCACGAAGAGACGGTGGAATTCAGCCGCCATTACCTTCGGCATGGACCTGCATCTGGCTTTTTCAAATAAAGGCTCTAAGTGGAGTTAACTTTTTGGCAGGCATCAGCAGCTTTACAGCCTAAAGTATTAAAGTACAGGATATTTAACACTCGCATGACAAAATGTATGATTGTATCAACCACAAATAAATCAACTGAATGTGCAAAGGCATTTCATTAATTAGCAGTGAATGGTCCTGAGCTTTTAAGCTCCAGACTATTTCCAAACAATGGATTTGTAAAGTAAGCAAGGGGTTTGCATCCAGAGTTCTAACCGTATCCTCTCTACATTGCCGCTTGAATTTGTTTATACAGTAAAACCATAAATGTAACATGGCTCTGTGCCAAAGAGCAGAAACACAAACCCAAGGAGACTTTATGGGTAACGTACACATTAATAACCCTGATGCATCTGATATCCTAATGGTACGCTACCGAATTACCTCACCGTTGCACACCATGGCAGACTTACAACAACGGTAGCTTTAAAAGCACGTTAATCCTTTTCATCGTTAAAAATGAGCATGTTACACCAACAGCTACCTTACTTAGCAATTGTAATGTTAACACTCAGCGCTGATTCACTATTCCCGGACACCATAACCACTGGGGCGATGATTCGGTTGAATACAGCTGACATTCTTCATCATTAACTTGTGGCATGATGAGACTTACAACACAGCATGACAGCAGAAATACCGTTTTTTGAACGAAGGATTTTTTTTTACAATTGAAAAAACATATGTTCATTATGTGTTGATGCATATACTGTACCATGGCTGTAAAGTAAAACCAAACAAATTATCTTTGGTAAAACCATCGAATGTTTCTTGAAAGAAGATGAATGTTCGTCTGTATCTGTCTTGAACGGTTTGGATGTCAGAAGTGCGAAGCCTTTTTGGTTCAGTCCATAATGTCAGTTATCCTTGAGCCTGTGTCACAGGGTGATCACATGACCTTCTCACATTGTACAGACACTTCCACAGAGGTGTCAACGTAGGACAAACGTTGAGCATAACACTAATTATCGGTTGGCTCTTTTTATCGACCAGGGCAGCACGGGCAGCGGACTAACTGGTGAAGGTCGAGTGAAGTCTACTCCTCATGCTGCCCTGGTGCAGAAAAGAAGCAGTAATTAGTTAGACACCTGCGTTTGTCCAAAGGGTCTGTGCTAACTAATCAGGGATCAGATTGAGATGTACATTAGTTTCACATTTGTGGAATTGTGTAGGAACCCTAGAGTGTCTGTATTATTACAACCAGGAAATAATACCCACAAAGAGAAAATGGGGTAGGATAGACTAAGTCCAAACAAACAGCTGGAAAATATAATGTGTATTGTGTTTTGGTGAATCGCTGCATTACACAGATGTTTACAGAAAGGTGTAATGAACTGTCCTGTCCTACAATATGACAGTAATAGTTGTAATAAGTCTGCACAAAATGTTTTACTGACATAATAGAATACTTGTATTATGTTATTTTTAAAGCACACCTGAAGAATAGCAAGTAAAACAGCCACTGTAAAATAAACTGTGGATGATGATGTTTTGGGCTGTTCTAAAGGTAGGCCGTTCTAATATTAGCGCTTTTCCACTGCAGATTACTCGCTTTGGTAGGACCAGGTACCACGTACCAACCTTTTGCCTCACGGAAAACTCCAAAAAAGCGAGCCGTATCGAGCTGGTACCATGCAGTGGAAAAGCGATTTGAATGTAAGTTTCTCTCTCTGCCTCGATTTGTTTTCCTGCTGCTAATATATAATCTCTGAAGGCGTAGGTGGCCATTTCCTTTATTGGAAGTAGCTCTTCCACTTTTGCTTTTATTACTCGATTTATTACAATACACATAAGAAAAAAAGACTACTAGATCTGTCAATTTAAAAAAAAAACACCGGACAAACTTGTTGATGTTGAACAGACGAACACGGAGCTCTGACGGAGCAGAAGTCATCTCAGCAACAGCGCTGCAGCCCAGCTGGCAGGTTCCCCCCCCCTCCTGCTTTCATGAAGTCTCCAACCCTCCGCTGTGTTCCATCTCACGGGACGAGAACCCAATACCTCGCTCTCTCTCATCCCCTCTCGCCACGCTCGGCTGAACACACTCACTGTACTGTGAGCTGGGAGCATATGGGATTTCACTGTTTGGGTTGGCCGCCCTGACCAGACCTGTCTGTGTCTTCAAGGGTAGCCAGACGAATAGCAAAAAAAAAAAAGAGCCATCCCAGAATGAAGTATGTTCTGGTGAATAAACATCCCCTCCTCGTTCCCTTTCATTGAGACTCACCATTGTGTTTTGTTTGCACGGTGAATGCGGTCAGCTGCTGAGGTGGGTGTTGTGGTCTTGAATGTTTACGTGTCGTCGTTTGGTCTACACCCGCTGAGGTTGGAACGATGGACTTATGGATTAATGACCTAGAATTACCATCCAGGACGCATGTTTTATTCATGGTTCGCTCCTCTGTTGCTCCCATTAGGGAGACTTAATAGAAAATCCTCAATTTACAACGCAGATGAAAGATGAGTTTGGAAAGGGTCGGTGTCCCAGTAGGCTTGTGAATTCCTCCCCTGTGTCCATCCTGTGAAGACCAGAATCTTCTGCCAAATAGAGTGAGGGGTGGCTGGGTGGGTAGGTGGGTGTATGGAGAGGGAGGAAATTCTTCGAAACTGCCTTCATACCAGAGCTTTCTTTCTATTTTAGTAGTTGCTCCTGCAGACTCATACATACATGATTCCCCTGGAGTGTCCCCACACTGCCCCTTTCCCAGCATTCTGTGTATACATACTGTACGTTAAAGGGTCATCTGTATTTGTGACTCGGGCACTCTCGGATCAAGCAAACAGTTTTCCAGAGACAAGGGAAATAGTTTATCTTTCAGAAGTTGGCAGCATGTTGACAACACCGGCAGGCATGTCCCATTCAGCCATTCAGCCAAGGCCCACATGCAAACTGATGAAATCCCGGATCGGTTCTTTATATTCCCTTTCCCGTGGACTTGTAGAGGTAAGGGATGAGGTGTACTGTTCAAGCAGAGCCATCTATTGTGCAAGGCTTCAAACTACACAGAACTTAATATCATCTACTTTTTCGACGAACACTCCAGTATTTGGAAAACAAATGTGCCATATTCAATAGTGATAAAGTGTCATTATTATAAGGTCTGGTCCGTGTGTGTCCTATATTCAGCACGGTGGTGGAAAGTCCCCCCCAGCCTGAGACGGTCTGGACCATGTCCATTGCTGTGCCCCCCCCCCCCCCCCTCCTCTTGTTATTCCTCACACTAACCCACTCAGTCAGCAGACTCCCTGTTCCCTGATGCCGCAAGCTCTGTATCACTCCTACAGTTCGAATGTAACTCTCCTGAAAGGAGTCCAAAGTTGTGCAAGGTACACAAAGGACAGGCAGTATCGGCCAATTGGCTGGCTGTAGTGCGGCTCTGTTTCTACTGTTCTCAGGGTTTTTTTCTTTTTTGTAGTTCCCGGGTACCCTCTGGTTAGGTGTGTAGGTTTGTATGTAAGCTGTGGAGGTAGACATTATTTGAGGTGGTTGGAGGACATCATGTGGGAGGGTGGGCTTAAAGCCTTGTTATGGAATGGCAATAGTTTGATCGGTACATGCATGATCTTTACAGCATGGTTGTGATTGGAGAGAGACCACACCAGTGTTAGACCAGACAAAAACCATCCATCCATTCAGTAAATCAAACGCACTACTGATGGTCACAATGTGAGTTGAATGTGAAAGGGAGTGCTACACTCCTTAGAAACAGCAATCCATTCAGACCAAAACCAACAAATATTTCAATTGATTCTCAGCTGCGATTTGGTACCTTCAAGTGCAACTTGAGGTGCAAACTTCCATACATGAAAGCATAGCGGATACCGTAGAGGATATTTGCTTGTTGCAGGTTCTATCATGGGGCATACTTTTCTTGCTGCACTCGTTTAAATGCACTTCCAGGTCTGGATTAGAGAGGGTTCAACCCCTCTTTTTAAAGCACTTTAATATCGCCAGGCATTCCCCATCTCACAGATGTGCAGATAAGTTTGCCATTGAACAGAGACGCTGACTGTTGGTGTAAACACCAATGAGAATGACCAATAAGACTGCCAAGAGGCTGCTTTTAAAATATGTTTTTAAAGGTTTAATGTAAACATTCAAGAGAGGCATTCCTCTTTTCCTCAGACTCTTAGAGCTCCTTCTTTGTAGTTTGAAGATTTCGGTTCGGTAAATTGCTCAGAACTTTTGGATGTGACGCGGTTAAAGGAAACGGCATGCCAAGCTCCGGTAACAAAATCTCCCGTGCAAAACTAAAGGCAGAACAAGAAGTTGAGACGTTCATGGCCCTGATCCGTGGTGAAACTGTTGTAACGATGGACTGGGGGTGTGCCAATTTTTGTCGATGACGTGGATTCAGAACAGAGGTCAATGGCAGAAAATGAAATGTATTGCAGGTAAATATAAAGCAGATTGCATTGAGAAATGCTTTTCACCGCCAGCTCAGCCAAAAAAGGATGGTGCCAAAGTTCACACGTGCCTTCATCAAACACCTGGTTAATGTTAAGGATACAAAACAACCTCAAAACAGTATATAGTAGCTTGACGGTACAGCAGACACATTTACCAAACTACCTTTGAGAAGGAACATATTCCCACCCATGAACAATAAAGCATCATAGCTTTTAAACACCATCCATCTACTGTATATCTCAGAGAGCTCGATTTTCTATAGAGCAATAAATAGACGTATACAGCACATCTCAAGAAACTCCATGCCGACCTGCACCAATCTCTTAATTCCTATGCCCAATTATAATGTCCCTTCAGATGGTTTGAGAGGATTCAGGGCCAGATATATACACTATACGCTCGACGGCAAGTGGAAACAATTACTGTATATTTGACTGACCAATCCGTTTTCAACTCAGCCTTGCAACAGAGGCTTTCGTCCGATGATCACCGTTGTGTAGCCTTCTAGGTGCAACAGTAGGCCACACAGATGGGGCCCAGCCAGGGGCAGCCATGGTGTCTGGTGTGGTGTTTGTAGTGTTCTGGTCGAGTGCAGAAGGAAGAATGTTGTTATTGATTCCACCGGCGCAGACGGTCGCCGAGTGCAAGGGGGTCTAAAATGGCAGTCATGCTGCAAAGGGGGGTTCACTTGATGGCGTGGCAACGAGAGAGGTTTGGTAATGACTGAACGGATAATCTTCCGTGAACCAGTCTAGCTATGCATACATATATCACACACACACAAACACACACACTTTGTACATCATAAAGTGTGATGTATATCTTACCCACCGGGTTTTTATGTTATGTTCATGCTTTTATGGTTTTTAGTGTCTACTATTAATTTTATGGTTATTAATGTTTATTTCTAATGTCCATTTTATATTCTGATGTAATTTTATGTCTATTTCGTATTTTTTATGTGAAGCACTCATGCCATTTCTCTGCTGTAAAGCACTTTGAGCTACATTTCTTGTATGAAAGGTGCTTAAAAAATAAACTTACTTACTACTTAGCCACTATAGCCATGACGTGAGGGGTGTGTGGAAGGGGCTGCAGACAATCACGGTCTTCAGAGGGAGAACCAGCGGTGTAGAGAACTCCTCTACCTCCCTCCCAGGCGAGCTAAACACCTTCTTTGCTCGGTTCGACGTGAACGGCAGCCCGCCGAAGTCAGCACTGCCTGAGGAGGCCAGCCTGCTGAACATCTCAGAGGCTGACGTGCGCAGAGCCTTCAAGCGGGTGGACATCCGGAAGGCGGTGGGCCCAGACCATGGCGCATCCTCAGAGCATGCGCAGACCAGTTGGCAGGAGTCTTCGCAGACATCTTCAACCTGTCCCTGTCCCAGGCTGTTGTTCCCGAGGTCTTCAAGATGTCCATCATCGTGCCTGTCCCGAAACACCCCAAGGTAACCTGCCTGAATGACTGGAGACCCGTAGCCCTCACCTCGATTGTCAGTAAATGCTTCGAGAGGCTGGTCAAGGACTTCATTTGTTCCATGTTGCCTGCCATGCTGGACCATGGCAATTTGCGTACTGTCAAAACAGATCCACCAACGACGCGATTGCCATGGCACTTCACACCGCCCTCTCTCACCTGGAGGGGAAGAACTGTTGTGTGCGAATGCTGTTGTGTGGACTTCAGCTCAGCGTTCAACACAATAGTTCCTGCCAAGCTCGACACCAAGCTCAGGAGTCTAGGCCTGCACCCGACCATGTGCAGCTGGATTACTGGACTTCCTGTCGGATGGGCCGCACCACCTCAGAGTCACTGACCTTCGCTATCTTGACTCCTCCCACTTGTTGTGAGGTCAGGGGTCAGTGGTCCCTCATCTGTCCCTGGGAGCCAGTGGAGGGGGGAGGGACAACGTGCCAGCGAGCAGAGCGGTGACCTTGACCTCTGGACACACCATCCGTTACGCCGTACAGTAATGGTCACAGTAATGAGTACATGAAGGAAAAAAATGACGTTTTTAAGTAAACTTGGTGAAATATATTGCACATTGCGTGTGTATACGGTATAATTCATGTTTGTCATTGATTAATTGTTTGTGGAGGTTTCTACACTTTTCTACAAAATATTTTCTCATGATATTTAGGGATATTTGCCTTTATGTGTATACAAGGAGGAACAGGTGCTTTATATACAAGTGTTGTTCATTGTGAAGCAAGTCACCACGTATTCATCTTACTGTGCTTTTCTTCTCACAGATACAATTACATACGATACACGCACTTACAGCACATAGATATCAAGTAAGAAAAATGCACCAGCTATTCATCATTTGCGTCACGCTGATATCGAACTCATTAATATCAATATATAACCTCCTCTAAGGCAGTGGAGATAATAAGTTCATAGGCTGTGCTAGATTACAGTAAATTCTTCTGTACTCCCATTCCAAGAATCTGTAGCCCCTTTCTCAACTCCGGTTTCTGAGTGATGAATGGCAGGTGGTCGGCCTCCTGCCGCACTCTGGGGCTAATACAGTATTAATGGATGCAGATGATGAAGACCGAGGCTGCCCTACGGTCAGGCTCTGCAGATACGGCCGATAAGGACCTCCATTGTAAAATGTGATCGCCGTGTTTCAGTGGCGCGCTCCACTACTGTGCACGTCAGCGGGGTTTTAGCTGGTCGCCATGTGAGAGGAGAGGGGGTGAGGAGATGCTAGAGGAGGAGGGGAAGGGGAGAGGCAATGGAGGGATGAGTCGAGAGGGGAGGGAAGGGGAAAGGAGAGGAGAGAAGGAGAGAAATGAGTCGAGAGGCGAGAGGAGGTGAGGGAGAGAATAATAGAGAGAAGGATAAAACAGGAGAGCTGAGAATACAGGAGAATGAACAGTAGGCGTGAGGAGCGATGTGGAAAAGAGGCGAGGAGAGGAGGAGAAATGAGAGGAGAAAAGGAGGAAGGAGTGTGACGAAAAGAATGTAGATAACAGAATAGGAAAAAGAAGCAGAATTAAACGGGAACAGAAAGCTTTCCCATGTATTTAGGAACTTGTAATAATATTTCCCTATAATCATCATATTTCTCATTTAGTGGGAGTCCCCCACTAACCATAAAAGCCCAACTAAGCGTCCTCCTGTCTAATTCCCATCCCCAAATCCATGTATTTCCTCCCCAAGCGGCAGCGATGGCAGAGGGGCTGTTTGAGCAAGACTCCCCAGTCCGCTGTGTCACACAAACCAAGATAAATGGACGTCTGGTGGGTTGTCTCCAGATAACGCTAAATAGGACCCAGTGATGTCAATGTGCCAACAGACACACATAGACAACTACATGCACACACACACACACACACACACACACAGGCGTGGAAGGGCATGGAAAACCCACACAATCGAAAACACATGTGTTGTCAAAACACATTCCCCCCCTGGTAGTCGGTTTTGTCCGCCAGGTTAAAAGATTTGTATTGCATTTATCAGGTGATCCATTGATCTCTGTTGAAAGAGAGAACGCAAGGAAGAAAGTAGAGAGGTAGGCAAGAAAGAAAAGATGAAAAAAATAAATATTACCAGTGGGTGGTCTTCTGATATTAACCGATTAAAACGTTCAGTCGGGGAGGGCAAGGAGCTTCGAGGCACTCGTAAACAGAAAGGCGAACAAACAAACAAAACATTTTATCTGGCACATTTCATTCCAACACTCTGGGTTAATGGTGGGTGGCCAGCACTGTTGTCCAATTAAGCAGTAAAATTACAGACTTTTTACCGCTAAATGCAATAAATGTACTGGAATTGTGTTGTGTTGATGCAGCTGGACTCTTTCATAAGCCTTAGTAAGACAGGTTTGTCATTTTTTCCACAAATGTATTCTGTATTTACAACAATTTATATTATTATTCATTCAATCAATATGACGGAACACATTTCCATGTCATGTTTACACACGGAATCTCCTCCTTCATTTGAGACCCCGACAGGCTTGGGCAGGCTGTCCAAAATGACTGTCAAAAATGAACCACACACACGCGGTGCACACACATACACACGCAAGCATGCACACACACACACACACACACACACACACACACACACACACACACACACACACACAAACTTGAGGGTGGGAGCGATAGCCAGAGTAGTATTTACTGGCTGTATGCAGAAGAGCCGGCCTGGATATCCTCAGGGGGAGGTGCGAGGTCGCTGGTGCCCGGCCAGGGGCGTATTAAGGCTGGGTTCCGAGGAGGATCGCTGGGGGCCACTGGGGAAGAAACACCCACCAACCTCCAGCGGTACTCTGGAGTCATGAGAGACATTTCCTACCACAATGAACGATTCTTGAATAGAGGAAATATGAAATTCTTTTTGTTTTAATGTCCGTTTACATTATTTCCGCGGTGCATGACAACTGAGAGCACCAAAGGCTGCAGCGTGCAGACAGATAGTCTTCTTGGAAACACGTAGGCCTATGTTTAACATTTGACAATAACTGAAGCATAAACTCTTTTTTTTTTTTCACCTGAGAAACATAGCCAAAGTAAGACCTTTCTTAAAGATGCTGAAAAATGTATACATGCTTTTATCTTCAGCCGCTTAGACTACTGTAATGCACTTCTTACCGGCTTGCCCTTAGAAGTATATTAATAAACTCCAAGTCATACAGAACTCCGCTGCAAGACTGCCTAGCACCCTGCTACATCAAAGACAGCCTATCACCATATGTACCAACTCGAGCACTTAGATCGTCCACAGCGGACTTACTTAATGTACCTGTGGTTAATCAGAAAGAAAGTGGTGAGAGTGCTTTCTCCTATGTTGCGCCAAAACTTTGGAACACTCTCCCATTGAACCATTAGAACAGCAGACAGTCGAAAATTGTACATTGCTACATTGCTTTTATTCTGTCTATTGATTGTATTCTGTCTATTTTATGTTCATTTTATGCCAATTTTACTGCTGTAAAGCACTTTGGGCTGCAATTTCTTGTATGAAAGGTGCTATAAAAGTTTATTAATTATTATTATTATTATGTGTGGGCTAATCCTCAGGTATCTGTCCAGTGCCCCAGGAAGAAGAAGAGACATTAGATAGACATATCCAGAACTCATTATGTTGATAAAATGATAGAATTGTGCATACAATATACAGTAGGCCAATAATAAAAAAAAAAATGTTAAAGTAAAATCCGAGCTGGATATGTTGGTTGTTTACTTTAGCGCACACACAAGCACACACACAGGCACACACACAAGCACACACACACTCTCTCTCTCTCTCTTCTGTCAACTGTTGTGCTTGAAGTTAAATTTACTTAATAAAACTCCTAGATGAGGGAGGAGTGCCCTTGAGGCAGAGTTGCACTGTGCTGTACGGGTCAACCCTG
The DNA here is from genome assembly GCA_002895965.2 of Coryphaenoides rupestris. Classification (NCBI taxonomy): domain Eukaryota; kingdom Metazoa; phylum Chordata; class Actinopteri; order Gadiformes; family Macrouridae; genus Coryphaenoides; species Coryphaenoides rupestris. The sequence continues at coordinate 49,058 of PIJE02000614.1, forward strand.
TAGCATTCCTGATGCTTATTGATATGAAGCTAGCAGGTAGGAGTATAGGAGTATGACTTACACTCTGATTCACTTTGGCCAGCACCATTTTTACCAATGTTTACTCCGTTGGACCGATACAAGTTAACGCCTCACCATCGTAAAATAATAAATAAAAAAAGTACAATATAATTTATGTTTATTGAAGTCCAGGGGGTTTTGTCATCTTTTCCACTGTCCAGTGTAACCTGTCACCTACCATTACTGTATTAATCAATGCATACAATGGTTGTACATAGCATTGGGCACAATGTGCATTGTTTCAGATAATGTCCAGGTTCAACAATAGACTAAACTGTAGGAAAGATAAGGGTCACTCTTTCCTCACGTCATGACCATTAATACTTAAAATGAGGCAAATCCGATATTGGCAACGACTGCTGCATCACTCACTCATGTACTTTGGTATTTTTAACCGTGAGCCATAATAAATCAAGACAGACCCTCGCCACTGAACCTTGAAGTAAGAAATGGATCATGTCATCTTGGTTCCCCTTCAGCCCTGTGTGTACAAGGACACACACTGAGGAGCAGCCAGGAGGAGAGAGGGGGGAGGAGGAGAGAGACCATGGAGGAGAGGGGGAGGAGGAGAGAGACCATGGAGGAGAGGAGGAGAGAGACCATGGAGGAGAGAGGGGAGAGGAGAGAGACCATGGAGGAGAGGGGGAGGAGGAGAGAGACCATGGAGGAGAGGAGGAGAGAGACCATGGAGGAGAGGGGAGAGGAGGAGAGAGACCATGGAGGAGAGGGGAGGAAGAGAGAGACCATGGAGGAGAGGAGGAGAGAGACCATGGAGGAGAGGAGGAGAGCCATGGAGGAGAGGAGGGAGAGGAGGAGAGAGACCATGGAGGAGAGGGAGAGGAGAGGAGGAGAGAGACCATGGAGGAGAGGAGGAGAGAGACCATGGAGGAGAGGGGAGGAGGAGAGAGACCATGGAGGAGAGGAGGAGAGAGACCATGGAGGAGAGGAGGAGAGAGACCATGGAGGAGAGGGGGGAGGAGGAGAGAGACCATGGAGGAGAGGGGAGAGGAGGAGAGAGACCATGGAGGAGAGAGGGGAGGAGGAGAGAGACCATGGAGGAGAGGGGAGAGGAGGAGAGGAGAGAGACCATGGAGGAGAGGGGAGAGGAGGAGAGACCATGGAGGAGAGAGGGGAGGAGGAGAGAGACCATGGAGGAGAGGAGGAGAGAGACCATGGAGGAGAGGGGGAGGAGAGAGACCATGGAGGAGAGGGGGGAGGAGGAGAGAGACCATGGAGGAGAGGAGGAGAGAGACCATGGAGGAGAGGAGGAGAGAGACCATGGAGGAGAGGGGAGAGGAGGAGAGAGACCATGGAGGAGAGGAGGAGAGAGACCATGGAGGAGAGGGGAGAGGAGAGGGAAGAGACCATGGGAGAGAGGGGAGAGGAGGAGAGAGACCATGGAGGAGAGGGGGGGGGGGGGGAGGGGGGGGGGAGGAGGAGAGAGACCATGGAGGAGAGGAGGAGAGAGACCATGGAGGAGAGGAGGAGAGAGACCATGGAGGAGAGGGGGGAGGAGGAGAGAGACCATGGAGGAGAGGAGGAGAGAGACCATGGAGGAGAGGAGAGGGGGAGGAGATGGAGGGGGAGAGAGGAAAAATGGGGAGAGTGAGAGCCCAGGTTGAGGAGAGGCACAGCGAGTGCAGGGAAAGGTGCTGGGAAATTACCAGCCGTCCTTGGGAAGAATTCAGTGAGCAGTAGCCTAAAGACAGAGGTTCAATCCTGGTTTTATTCCTTTGATTATAGAGGATTAATGGATATTGCAATAGGAAATCATACAACTCAATGGGATCCGGTTTTAATAAGAGTTTCTTATATTTACATTAGACTGACACATTAAATTACCACTTGCTGTATTGTTTAATCATAATATCTGACCATAATAAAATGTCTATTCGAAGGAAACCGACTGGTGTTTATTCTCTGGCCCTCATCACGTAGAATGCATTCTGGCAACGCTCAAGTTGTTCCAAATTAGCTGTGAGTGTTACTTTGTGTGGACATCTTGCCGTGCATTAAAAAGCTCACGCACGCACACGCACAACACACACACACACACACACTAGGGGTATGTGTGCGCAGTGAATGGGAGCTGTTGAGATGTTCCCAGACTGAGACTATGTTTTGGTCTGGAGATGGCCTGCAGAGTTAAGACCCATTTCAAGATTGATCTCAAAACCATATGGCTGCTCAATGAGCAACAATGAACAGCACTACATGAATCTTGCTCACCAACACGGGAACGGCGCACGGCAATATTCCTGGTTTCAGGCCCACACTAGTTGCCACAGCCAGGTTGCTTCATAAATAAGTGGTCCGCTCAAATAAACTATAGCAGCTTTATGCACACCCTCGAATCATAACAGATCAACTCAGTTACAGAGGACTAGTGTGTGAATGTGAACATTAAACAACATTTAAACATCGACCACAAGGTTAATAAACCTTAACACGACATGTCAAAGGTACTTTAAGTAAGAATCAGTGCATTCTGAGCTCCGTGGGTTGAGACAATAACAATCAGAAACTAATGTTAGTCCTAGCAGGTTGTGGTTGAAGTTAAAACATGAGAGTTGTGTAGAACAGCTTCTGGGATGATTTCTCTTATATTTGAGTCGGGTCGGATTTCCCAAGGAACGAAGTGACATGTAAGCGTGGATAATTAAAAAAATATGTATATTTCAGAGCTTTTTTTAAATGTGTACAAGGTTTAATTATGATTAGAACTAATATTAGTTTCTGATTGTTTTTGTCTCAAGCCACGGAGCTCAGAATGCACTGATTCTTACTTGCTGCTGCCTGCTGCCTCCCACAACGTCGACGAATAAAAGAGGAAATGTCGCCACCTGGTGGAGGACTTCAGAATCGTGATGCGTGATTCCATGGTTATCTAAAACCTGTTATATGTCAGGAGCGTTTTAATTATCGCTGTATTATAGTCATTATCATTAATGCACCATGGTTCTCATCAATACACATGGTATGCCTATACAAGATGTAGGCCTATAGTGCTCTGTGATGTATGAAAGCTTTTTATACACATTTATAGGGTTAGGGTTTGCCTACAGCGCATTTCCTATACTTACATTTGTATGCCTACTTATATGTATAGCCTATTTATATATGTGGAATTTATCCATCATATCTTATTTTACATTACTCTGGCATTTAGCAATTCTGTTAATTATTAATATTCACTGATAATTGCGTACCAATTTTGCGCTCCAGAGTGTGAGCTGAAGCATGGGGGCAGGGGAGTGAATGCTTCCTTTGTATCCTTGATTCGGCCCTCACAGGTCGCTGAAACCATGACGACAGCCGACCCAGACCCTTCTGCAGACCTATTAATTATGATCTTCATTTACTCTGTTGGGTTTCAAATCTCATCATAATTTAACCATTTATGGATTAATGAAAGTCTAGGTTTTTGACATTAATATTCTATACCATTGACTTTGCTCGTTAATGTAAAAAATTATTAAAACAATGCAGCTTTTTTTGGCTATTCATTGTCAAACGAGGGAAAGACATTAGGCACCCAAAGGCAGACCACGCTTTGCATGTTGGAACAAAAGTTGTAGGATATGTTCTCGTTGTTGCCCCCATGTGAAATGCATGGCATCTCCCCTGACTCACCCCCAACGGCCCCTTTACAGGGGGGCAGCAAACAGTGAGAGGAGACCGCCGACACAGACAGAGGGGCATCCAACTTGAACTAAATGGCGACAAAAGAGATGTTCGTTTCCACGGCGACTGAGTCAAGCAACCACCCCGCCGCTACCCCCAATCACATGGTCCAAAGGGCGGGTTTCTATTGAAATGAGGCAAGGGAGCCCGAGGTTCGGTCTCAATCTCTGTGTTGGACGCCAATGACAGCAGCATGAGCGGAGGAGGCCTGGAGGAGACGCCTGCTGCAGCACACAACCACTCTTCTCAGACTGCCAGCGAGGCCCGAGAACTGCAGGGGCAGGACCGCACCAGCGCCGCCCTCTTTGGTTCGTTCGTTTTAAATTCTAACAAATATTTGAAGGACCTGGATGTTGTTGTTTTATGCAATTGTAAACGTCAATTTTTTTGTTTGACCTTGTGGATTATGATGCAACCGAACATAGAGGTTGTTTGGATAAGGAAAGCCCATCGTTTGTAAGCGGTCCTCTCTGAACGTAGAGTGCCCAGCGGGGGGAGTCGTATGTTAAAGAGTCACGCTCTCTTCCTCAGAGTTCCAAGTGTTCAACATGGTCATGGCCGCTCTGGCCCTGTGCGTCCTCGCATCCACCGCTCTGTACTGCATCACCGTGTGCTTCAACCGGAACAGGTGAGCCCGCCACTCACCGCGCACCCCACCTTCATACCCTTCCCACCCTCATGGAGCTTTCTTCTGTGATGCAATTCACATCCGAGGTCAGATCGTTTTTGATGACTCTTTGTGAAGACACTTCATCCCTGACTGCGAAGCAAAGCAATCCAATCACAATTCAGTCTTCATAAACAATTACGTCGCCGAGTTTAGAAAGAGATAATTATTTGCAAAGTACAAGGCAACCCGATTATTCCTCTCGGCTCGTTAGAGCAAGGAATGCCTTAATTACACTAACAAGCTCCCCCCCTCCCCCTCCATCCCACCAGGCAGTCGAAGCGAGCCCAGGCGTACGAGAGCGCGGTAACCCGAGAGGAGCCGATGGACCCCGTGGCCGTCCGGGCTGTGAAGCGCTCCGCCAGCTTCATCAACCCCTTCGCCCTCTTCAGGAGGCCGGAGGCGGATCGGGACAAGTCCGACATCTACTACATCTATAGCAACCCGCTGCCCATCGGCCTGGAGGAAGAGGAGGAGAGGGAGCAGGAGAAGAAGGAGGAGGACGACGACGAAGAGAGAGGGAAGAGGCGCAAGGCCCCCGGCGGCCCAGAGGACCAAACTGCACCGTCTTCTCTCAGGAAGTATGCAGAGGACCTGAGCAGCGGGGTCACCCTGGACCCGCCCATGTTTTACATGCAGCTCTAGAGAAGCCAGAGAGGGGGCGAGGGTCTGAACTCTTCTAGGATCTCCTTTGTGCACAAGTTGCTGTTCCCGCCGACCTTGCACATGGCTAAAGCTAATTGGACAGGGAGGCCCCTTACAGTATATGCATGCTGTAGCGAAATCAAAACATAACTTCAACCATTATTATTATCATCATTATTATTTTAATGTGGTTACGTTAAACTACGACAACGTATTAGGGCCATTGTAGGGACAAAAAATAATTACGGAGCTGGAAGAGGTAATATTGCGAGAAAAAAACTCTTAGAATACTATATTCAAATAGCAAATGTATGACTTTATATTGTCGGAGAATTTCTGAGTTTCTTGTACTTTTACGACTTTAATCTTGGAATCTTGGAGCTTTTGGTATATTACCCCTCCTCCTCCAGTTCCGTAATAATTTATTTGACCTAATACGCTGTTGTATAAAACAGCGTACGTGCTGTGCATTACAAAAATAAGCAGTGCGTGACAGATGGAGATGGCAGAAAGTATGATGACATCACTGCAGAGCTATTGAAAACACAGACTCCTGTGAAACAATCAAAGGGGATTCTACAAGAGTGAGTGAGTGAGTGAGTGAGTGAGTGAGTGAGGGGTCTCAGACGATGGGCTGGCTCTCCCGGATCAGCCACTCCACGGCCTCCTTTCTGCCCTGCCTCTGGAGCTCCGCCCCCACTGTCTCCCGACACTGCCTGTGGTAGTCATTCACCCAGTCCCTCTGTAGGAGAGCAGGAATGTCAGGAACGGCAGACTGGCTCAACAGATTGAATGAAGTTGTGATACAAGCTACTCCATGACATAGCCTGTATCACAACAATCAGAAAGAGCAGTTTGTCACAGATTTAATTCCCCTAAAAATTATCACAGCGGTGCAAACATGTTGAACAGCCTATGATGCCATGTATAAATATTGATATACGTTTTAATTGAAAATGAATTGAATTGTTTTAGTGTTTAGTAGATTGTTCTATTAACCTAGCAATTATGGAGTGCTTGAAATGTGTTCTATTCAAATCTTACTGTACCGTCAGTGATATTCTTGTTTCACTCTTTTTGCACAATAGTTGTTAGGCTATTGTTATTGTTGCCAAATGCCCTAAATATACATTTACATTTGTGTTTCATTGTTTCACAAAAGTGCATTCATCCCATGCACAATTTCTGTATAGCTTTAGCTTGCACATGATTGGATAACTTGGTTTGCATGCAGACAGTTGGACTAGTGGCACAGCTGTAGTTGTTTAGTGTGATGTCCGCCACCAGTATTGCTGATGTTGCAGCCCTTCCTGCCAAGTGTGTATTGCACATATTAGAAAATAAAAGTGGTGCAATGGAAACACTGTACCTCTTTCTGAGTCAGCATGTCTGTGTTCACCATCTTCATTTGGATGGGAACCAGGGTGAGGGGTTCAAAGGTCAGGCTGCCCCTGTTTCTGTAGTTGTACTGGAGACAAACATTAGCATTTTTTGATTAAACTCTTGCCATGCCTGTTCAGAAACGGACAGACACGACAACCTCAAACTCTACACTGCACTTCCTTGGGCCCGTTACACTTCATAGCAACCGAGAGATAAGCAGAGAGTTATTTCCGGGAGGCAGTTTCTGGGAACAAAATCGGAAAGTGGAAAAATGGCAAATGTACAACACTTCAACGTAGCATCTCCGGTCATCTGCTTTGCATGTAGTGTCGCGAGCTGTACCCAGCATGCCGTTGGGTGGTTAACAGTTAATAGGGCTCCACTCACAACACACTACACTGTCCTGCTGCCGGTAGTAATGCACTAACTAATATGTTGTACTACATACAACATATGTCCCGTAGATCAGGCAGGCAGTCAGTCAGGCAGGCAGACAGGCAGGCAGACAGTCCTCTAATTATAGGTAGATATAGATGAGCAGGACGATATGATTACAGTTATTGATAGTTATAGCACATGTAAAATAATTGTAATTACTAAATTATTAATTCAATTATTAAAACTAATACTATTGAGGAACGCAGGGAGACATGCAAAAAACAAGCAAGAGCAGTTGTATGACAAAACCTAAATAATGTCAGGCATGCTGCACATGTGTACTGTTACCGGATATACAGGTTTGTCTTGACTTCCTGCTCAGAGTGCTTACCTTGGGTTTGGATGGCACGACCAGCACCACATTCTCCAGCCTGATGCCAAAGCTTCCATCTTCATAGTAGCCGGGTTCTAGTGGTGAGAATGACAAGTATGTGCAGCTTAAGAGCACACATCAATCAAATAAACATCAATCAAATAAAAAACAGTTTGGTGTTGAAGTTGTCAACAGTGTATTGATTCACTTAGACCCGTAAGTAAAGCAGAGACGCATCCTTTTTCCGAGAACAGCCTCCATTGTTATTCGGTCTATTTCACGTAAACAGGTTGCCACTGTGCCATCCAATGCTACCCTTTCCGTAGGTCATTGTTTGTTGAAATGATTACAGCGCTCCCGTGTGAGTAGATTGGTCTAGGATTAATTCTGCTCCTCAAAAAAGATCAGTGTTAGCGTTGGCGGGGGCCCTGCCGTACCGTCGCTGACGATCATGCCAGCCTCCAGAGGCTCGTCGGCAAAGGTCTTGTAGCTGATGCCACAGGGCCCCTCGTGCACGTTGAGGAAGCAGCCCACCCCGTGGCCCGTGCCATGCAGGTAGTCCAGGCCCGCCTCCCACAGCGCAGCGCGGGCAAACGAGTCCAACAGGTGGCCTGGAAGAGAGAGGAGAGCAGGGACGTGGAACTCGTACAGTTGAATCATCAGCGAAGACAAAGACAAAGAATAACAAACCCCAAGAATAAGCCTAAACACAGTATGAAGTATAAAAAAACAATAAGATAAGATAAAGTGTGAACAGAAATAATGGGGTGAATTGCATATATTATAGACAGTGGGGCTCCTTCAATGAAGACGTGTGTGCTTCACTCGTGTGTGGGTCGTACCTTTGGTTCCGTTGGGGAAGATGGCAGCGCTCACAGCGATGTGACCTTTCAGCACATAGGTGAAGCACTCCTGGGAGGAGCAGCAGGTAATACTGGTCAGTTTGCATGGCAAGATGTTTACAATCATAATGACAGGTCGCTGATGAATGACAAACTCCATTTAGAGTATTTAAAATAGTATCATGATGATACATTTTTTCAGCGAAATCGAAAGAGAACATTTTGTACGTGCTCCCTAATTAATGAGACAATAAAAACCTTTTCGTAAGCAGACGGCGTTCCAAAGTGCATGGTGCGGGTGACGTCTGTAGTTCCATCCCTGGGCAAGGCAAATGACAAGGAAATCACTTGACTGCCTTGGCAAGAATTTACTGCGGCATTATAGATTACTGCACAGAGCGACATCCCTAAGCGGATGTCACTGCTCACTAAAGGCTCTCATACCTTAGGCCATGCATTTTTGCAGTTTTCTTATTGTATCTTGGTTCGTTTTACTTACCTGTACTGCGCACCGGAGTCAATCAGGTAAACCTCATTTTGCGAGAGAGTTCTGTTGGTTTCAGGCAGGGGTCTACAGAGAGGTTTTAGGCCAAATAGGTTTCAATTCATACCTTATTTTATAATTTAATTATTTCTTTTTTTTTTTTTACAGAAAACCTACCTGTAATGTATAATTGCACCATTGGGACCAACACTGGAGATGGTGGGAAAACTGAGGCCAACAAAATCTTTCTGTTGACTGAAATACACACAATTACAACACGATTACATGATACATGACAAGGCAATTCAGTGGAAGACACATGAATGCACCGTCGTAAAAGGAAACTGATAAGGAAATATCCATTCGCAAAATGTCTCTAAACATTGTAGAATGCACTCATCTCTACTACCATATCATATAAAAAGACAGTAGGGTGCCCTACAACACTAGAACAGCACACAAACAATTCTGTAAGAAGGAAAAACTAAATCAGGAGTCGAGTTTCTTCGACTTCTTGCATTTCACATAACCCACCTGCGAAACTCTTCTGCCTTATCAGCCGAGGAGATCTCTGTCACAGTGCCCTTTGGAATCTATTGGATGGAACCACAGTGAACCATGGCACCACACCCGGACACTGGCAGGTCAAGGAAATACCAAATATATATACAATACCTCTTTTTCCAGCCAAGCGAAGAGTTCACAAAGAGCAACTGCATCCTTGATCTGTTGGAAAAAATAAGAATAAACACATAACCCTTGTTATAAATAATAAGAGCACACGAGATTAGGCAACAGGGTATTGGTTATCACAATGATCACATGCAGGTGCGCCTACAATGGCTGTGAGAGTTGAAAAAATAAGGATCTTACGTGGGCTCTTCTCATGCCCTGAATCTCAGTGGAGTTCTTCACTGCCTTGGCGAGGCAGAGTGGGGTGTAGGGGATTTGGGATCTGTGGGGCTGTTAGCCCAAAGAAAAAGGGAGAGAAAATAAAAGGCGGTCAACATTTAGATTCACATGACATCATCGCCCCACACACCAGTCAAACCAAATCCAAAGGTCAAGGGGACAATAAAGATATATACTGTCTGGCAGTGTCCAAATAGAGAATGACCTCATCTGTCCCTGAAGGGAGGTCATGCTGGTTGCAAGGAGCTGTTCTAAATATTCAAATTAAATAAAAATACGAAATGTACATGTGGAGTGTTGTGTGGTTGGTTTAATTTAGAGTCTGGGTGTGGATTAGGCTGCACACCTGTGATGCATTGACCATTCAGCGCAAACAGGTTAAACCAGGCATCACCACACACACTCAAGTGGAGTGCTAGCATGCTAGCCATGTACCATCTGCTCTGTCAACAACTTCTTCATACTCTGCAATAAAACACATCAACTGTCTTTGTCCTTATATTGGAGAAGCCCAGCAGAAGCCACTTTTAGTAACGTGGAGCAGAAGCCACAGTATGTCTATAATAATAATAATAATAATAATAATAATAATAATAATAACAATGGTATAAAGTTCAGAACCAACTTTAAAGACCCACACGTTTCCCATAACAGAGCCAGAAGCATCCCCATGCTGTAGGCCCCTCTGTGGCCACCACTCCTGCCTTGGAGACCCACCTTGGGGATGACCTGTGTGAGGGCGCAGCCGGCCTTTTCACAGATCCACACTTTGTCCTTGGGGCCCAGAGAAGCGCACACGGCCTGCAGCTCGGTGTACGCCGACTCGTAGGGGAAGGCCTGGACGCTAAGCTCTGGCCTGCTGGGGGCGTCCAGCTGCAGGTGCTCCCTCACCGTTGCGTCCGCCAGACGCGTCAGGTCGATAAACAACCTGCGGGAGAGAGGCTGCATGCTGAAGGACCAGGGGCAATGCTCAAACCAGGCAAGCAACCTTTTCCAATTATTATTATTGAAAAAGCTCCAACGCACACACACACACCCACACCCACACCCACACACATGACATGCAACTGAGGAAACATAATTAAAGATTGTGAAGTATGTCTAGTTGATGATTGATTAATACACTGGAGGTGCATGACAAACCAGCCACACACTCAGGGAGTGCCATAATTTCCATCTGCTTTGGCTACAACCAAAACAACAACCCTGCAATTAACCGGTTTTCACAGCATCTACCCGTGTCCTGTGATCAGAGGAGCCCAGAGAAGCCACTCTAGTTGCTTGTGGTAAGCTACATAGGTTTAGTGGCTATGTAGGTTTATGAATGTAGTTTACCACTATGGAAGCAAAGAGGAGTAAAGAGAGTGATCCGATTAGTCTCAAAAGCTTTCACAAACAAATGATAAGTTACGTAACTCAATGCACATGCACAAACGCAATGCACAAATTGATTTATATCTGTACATATGCATCTGTGTATCGCTATCTCCAATTTTCAACTCTTATATCATCATTTGTACCTCAAATTATATTTCCAAATATAATTTGGAAATATATTTCCATAGAAAAATCCTATTTGTGTGGATTCTTTTGACTATTTTACCGTTTCACACGAAATTACTTGTGCACAAATACATTCAGTGATTTGTAACTGGAATCCATCATTTGAATACATGTGAACTGACTTGAAAATATGCATGAACTTTTGTAAATAAACGCCTCTAATTTACAACCCTTATAATCTATATAAATACAGTCATAATTTTACTCAAATCCCCATTTCCATGCCTCAATAACATTTGCAAAGCTTAAATAAATTTTAGAATGGTCAATTTAGCATTTTTGGATAGGAATTCATTTGTGAATCTCTACTGACCGTTTTGAGACTGTTCTACGGATACTCCGAAATTTTGAGAAGTTTCGCCATTTTGTAGCACAAAAAAAGTGCATGGAAGTTCCAGCGCTCTCAAGTAGAGATGGAAGTACTGCAACATTTATGGATGTTAGTTGAACCATCACTAGACCCCCTGCAGTTCGCCTACCAGCCCCGCGTGGAAGACGCCATCATCTTTCTGCTGCACAGGGCTTATTCTCACCTGGAGGAGGCAGGCAGCGTTGTGAGAGTCACATTCAACTTCTCAAGCGCTTTCAACACCATAAAGCCTGCCCTGTTTGGGACTAAGCTACTGGACATGCAGGTGGACGCTCCACTAGTGGCCTGGATCACCAACTACTTCACAGGTCGGCCACAGTATGTGAGGCTGCAGAGCAACATGTTGGACATAATAGTGAGCAACACGGGAGCACCTCAGGGGACAGTCCTATCTCCCTTCCTGTTCACACTCTACACCTCAGACTTCAGATACTGCTCACAGTCCAGCTACCTGCAGAAGTTTTCAGATGACTCTGCCATTGTGGGCTTTGTCAGCAAGGGGCAGGAGTCCGAGTACAGGAGTGTGATGGACAGTTTCATGGAGTGGTGTGGACTAAATCACCTGCAACTCAACATCGCTTAGACTAAGGAGTTGGTGGTGGAATTCAGGAAGCACCCGACTCACCCGAAACCAGTCAGCATCAGGGGGACCGAGGTGGACATTGTCGAGGAATACAAGTACCTGGGTGTCCACAGACAATAAAATGGACTGGACTGCAAAACCATGCTGCAGATGTTCTATCATTCGGTGGTTCTATCTTCTACGCTGTTCTGTGCTGGGGCAGCAGGGTGAAGGCAGCCGATGCTAACAGACTCAATAAGCTCATCATCAACGCCTCTCATCCTCTGCACGCCACACTGCAGTCATACCAGAGCACCTTCAGCCGTAGACTGAGATTACCGAGGAGAACCACAGAACGCCACCGGATGCCATGTGCAATACTTCTCAATATTATCCTTGCAATATTACCATGCTACATTACCTTTCATCATTATGTGCAATATTCTTAATATTCTTTTTACCATGTGCAATACTTCCTCTAACCATTATTATTACAGTTTTATTACACTTCAATTATTGCCAAATTGTTTTTGCGGACTGAATATCTTATCTTGCCTATATTTTTATACTTCACGTATATTTTCATACTTCTAGGATTTAGACCTACTGTAAATTTGTAAATGTTATTTTATTTTTATTATACTGCTGTTTATTTCTCTATTGTTTTATTGGACTGTATTGCTATGCAACCTGGCACAAGAATTTCCTTCGGGATGAATAAAGTGCTATCTTATCTTATTTGCTTGGAAGAGTTTCATGTTACTGATCATGAATGTGAATGAGTCTATCTGCACTGTAAACAAGTAAATTGCTCTCGCATCTTAAATCGCCTTTCAACAGAGACATTTTCTGCAGCTTTTGATCCAAGTGCAGTGCAGACTTCTCACGCGTTGATTGTCTGGTCCTCTCCTTTAAAGGAGACAACAACAAAAGTGGCTCCTCGTAAAACTAGACTTGTTTCCTCCATCAATTCATCCTCCTAGTTAAACAACTATTCGTTATTTCTGGTGTAAATGTCGGTGGGTGGAGCGCCTGTTGAAATCCACCAAACTCCAACCGTATCCATTGCAAAGACCTGTTAACTGACTTTAACAATATGGTTAAGGATGCGAGGGGTTCTGTAATGGAAAATCACGTATTCACGTCGTCACGTATTATGAATGCATATATGTTTCTCTTTCTTACAAACCATCTCCTCTCAAGGGTTGCTATGAACCCTTTAAGTGAGCTAATGTTCCAAAGTGTTGTGCCATCTGTAGCAAGGGCTGTTTTCATGCAAAAGAGTTGGATGTCACCGTGCCGTCACTAACGAGGAAAACTCTGGAGCCTCTATGCCCCTTTGTTTCCAGATGACACCTGGTTGATGTTGTGGGAACGGTCCGAGAGAGAGAGAGAGAGAGAGAGAGAGAGAGAGAGAGAGAGAGAGAGAGAGAGAGAGAGAGAGAGAGAGAGAGAGAGATATCTTGTTTTTAGTACTATAACTACAGCCTGCCATGTTTGGGTGGGAAAATGACTATAAGACTCACAAACTCCTTTGTCTCTTTGGCTACTTCGCTCTCAGACCCCACTGTTAGTGTGTCTGACTGAGAATAACCCATCAGCGCTGATTATATGTATTTGGTATTTAATAAATGTTTGTCTACTATACTGGTCTAAAATCCACTGGTGACAGAGTTGTTTTTATTAGTCAACAGATTTCCACCACAAACTTGGTGTCAGAAGTGGGATCCTCTCGTCGGACCGTGCGGGCCTCAGGACACCGTCTGGTTGACTGATCATCCCTTTCGGGCCTCAACACCTCCTCGCCAGTCGAGTGGAGAGGAGGAACCTCCGTGTCCTGAGGACCCCCGGGACGACGGCGAGGATCCGAGAGAACTGGTGAAGAGCTTTAATTTAATTACTAACATTTCTGAAATCTTAGCCGAGACATGTAGTGTTACTGAGTGTTGGGAACACAAGATGTGACACAAAAGTGTGCTCTGTTTATCACAGCATACGATTTTTTAACCGACGGTTTAGTAGAAACCTGGACTAATATTGACGAATATTTTTTAACCGAGAGTACTAAGGTACTGTGCTCTGCGGAAAGTAGGCCTACGTGATGGTCTCGGAATTTCTGAAATGATTATTAAACTAAAAACAAGAAGCCATCACACATCTAGAGACACCACCCCAAGGCACGTATGCAAAATTTGTGACCGAAGTGTGGAAAAAATTACCTCTGTTAAGGTTGGAAATAGGGGGAGAACAATTAGAATTCTTAATAGACTTGGGAGCGACCGAATCTGTGATAACAACAAAAGCCCTTGATGAAGAGCCAAAACTTAGTGGTAGATGGGTCCGCTCCCTGAAAAGCTGCAGGAATCACGGTTAGGGAAAATTATATGGTGCCCCTAGCGTGTAGAGATGAGGAAAACAGAGCAGTGAGACATTCATTCCTGTATTCACCCTATTGCCCCGTCAACCTGTTAGGAAGAGATCTAATGTGTAAAATGGATATCTGTCTGATCTCTACGGCGGAAGGAATACAGGTCAGGCGACACTCCGAACTTAATTTTGCCTTGATAAAATGGAGCCCAAACACTCCCTTGTACATATATCAGTGGGACTTGATCCCAACAGCAGTACCCTCTATCAATCAGGAATAATTAGACATCGCAAAAGCGAGAACATGCCCAGATGACACACGTTATATGAAGGTTGAGAACCTACACTGTACCACACACATACACCGAGGGCCAGATATTGAGTATGAGGAAATATGGTTTAAGGCGAGCAAGTTGCATGAAAAACTGACGATAAAGTATGTGTTTTGGAACAGGAACAGATGCGCAGTAGCGGTGCGCGTCTGAGGGAACGTGCAAGAAAGAAAGAAATTTCTGAAACCCGAAGCAGACTTCCCTTTCGACGTCCCAGGCTTGACACCTCATGTGTCCTTGGCCAAGAGTAGACAGGCGTGACATAGGACCATGGGTACGATCGCACCTGTGAAAGCAAGGGTGGAAACCGACTGATGACCCCCGGGTCCACCGACTGACAGGACCGACCGGAGATGTGACCTACAGATTAACCTATAGTGCGACAGTACAAGCCAAGCGCACAGTAACCCTAGCAGGATATAAGCGCCTAGATAAAACGTGCCTGGCAAAGATTAATGTACAAGACATTCCTGAATTGGCTGAAGTCCCAGAAGGCCTCTGGGCTAAAAACAAATATGATGTCAGCCTAATAACAAGAAGCAGTAGATGGAATCACACCGGTATTCGATTCCGTACTCAAGGTAGGAGTAATAATCCCATGTGAAAACTCCCCGGTTAGAACACCTATCTTCCCGGTAAAGAAGATCGGACCGGATGAACCGGTAGAAAGGGAAAGTCCTGACAGAAAGAACTAAACAAAAAAAAAGGTACAGGCAATTGGAAATATACCAAAGCCCCAGACAGCAAAACAGGTGAAATCATTCCTGGGGATTACTTCTTATTGAAGGAAATTTATCCCGGACTACGCATGTCTAGAGGGGCCCTAAGCACAATCGCTCACGGGCCAGGGATCCTCCCAGGTAGCAAGGTCACATGGATCCCTGCTGCAGCAGAAGCATTCCAGGGGCTAAAAATAGCACTGCTCACCACTCCCACATTAGGATTCCCAGATCTGACCAGACCATTTCCCCAAGCAGTAGACTTAAGAAAACCTTGCTGGTTCCGAGATGGTTACGCTATAACACCTGCTTGCTTGATATGCCGAACATAACTGTGAAACGCTGCAACGTCCTTAACCCAGCCACCCTTTTACCTATTCCAGGAGATGGAAATGAACATAACTGTGGCTGTTGTTAACGCTGTTTGTTCCCCCAGAGTTGACCTAAAGGCGATACCACTCGAGAATGTGGAAGTGCTATCTTAGTAGTCTCAGAAACCAAACAAACGTGTTGTTAAAATTAGTGGTGGGACTCGATTAAAAAAATGTATCTAATTAATTAGAGGCTTTGTAATTAATTAATCGTAATTAATCGCATATCAATATTTTACACGTAATTTGGGGACGAAGGGGGGAAAGTCATTTTTCAGTTTTTTACAGATTATTAAAGTGCAGATTGTAAGCTTTCAACTGATGTCATACTTTGAAATCTGAAAATAGTTGAAGATTTTAATGTGGGTACACCTAGAATCCACAAGCAGAGAAAAACCCCTTGAAAGATTTTGAAGCTTTTCACACCTTCAGAACAATGGGCGGGAACAACTCATTAACTCCACCCCCAACCAGCTGCTGGTTCAGCTACAGGCTATAGGCTAAATCCTGTTTATTTTATCTATGCAGACCAACAGCTTAACATAAAGTGCCATCTCTACCATCTAAAATGGTAAAAAAAAAAAAACCCAGTCAAACGCGATCTCTTCCGGTCCAAACGCGACCTCTTCCGGTTCACCCATATTTGAGCCGCCAATTCGTCCACTGAGAAACGTTCCGTGGTGTTTGGAGTGCAAAAATAAAGTGCGATTAAAATGCGTAAATTATTTTAACGCGTTATTTTTTCTGTAATTAATTCATCGTAATTAACGCGTTAAAGTCCCAGCCCTAGTTAAAATGTAAGTGTATATCACCCAGCATATACTGAATTTGTCCATTGTGACCGTAAATTCTCTAAATTGAATACTTTTGAGACTATCTTGATCCCACAGACCACATGTGTCAAACTCAAGGCCCGCTTTCGTTCGTATTCCGTGTGCGCTCGTATTTTGCGTGCGCGTGAGCGAGCGAGAGAGAGAAACAGAGAAAGAGAACGCACAGCTTACATGGCTCGTTTTCAACAAGTTTGCATATACCGGTACATAAACTCTAATGTCCGTCCCTCCGTGTCTGAATGCGGAGTGAACACGGAGTTACCTGGTCAACCAAACAGTGAGGCAGTAGTGTGGGAAGCCTTAGAATGGACGAGAACGATTGATGCGTCTTGTTCCGTAAGCAATATAGGGGCATTTGGTGTGTGTGTGTGTACATGTTTAATGATAGTAGTTCTGCTTCTGCTCAATATTTATTCATAATTACTAATATTTTGAACATTACGTCATCATTTCGTAACCCCCCCGGTACTGGGGTGGCCTGACTGGGACTATTTCCTGGCCTGAATGATGTTCTAAGTCCGGCCCTGATACAAATTGTACAATAGTTGTACATGTACACTGCACATGTCTGCTTGCAATAATTATTCCTAGACTTCTGCTTTCAGAGCTAGTTATTCATTAAGTTATTAGCAAAACCAATAATAATCAAATGCAGAGGCAATTATGTAATATGAGAGGATAAAGAGAGGATATATTTATATAGTCTTACAGTTACAACAAGCCCTTTGAGGGCAACCATAATGCTGATATATATACACTCACCGGCCACTTTATTAGGTACACCTTACTAGTACTGGGTTGGAGCCCCTTTTGCCTTCAGAACTACCTTAATTATTCGTGGCATAGATTCAACAAGGTGCTGGAAACATTCCTCAGAGATTTTGGTCCATATTGACATGAGAGCATCACGCAGTTGCTGCAGATTTGTCAGCTGCACATCCATGATGCGAATCTCCCGTTCCACCACATCGCAAAGGTGCTCTATTGGATTGAGATCTGGTGATTGTGGAGGCCATAGTGAACTCATTGTCATGTTCAAGAAACCAGTTTGAGATGATTTGAGCTTTGTGACATGGCATGGTTATCCTGCTGAAAGTAGCCATCAGAAGCCATTATCACTGTGGTCATAAAGGGATGGACATGGTCAGCAACAATACTCAGGTAGGCTGTGGCGTTTAAACAATGCTCAATAGGGGCCCAAAGTGTGCCAAGAAAATATGTCCCACACCATTACACCACCACCACCAGCCTGGACCATTGATACAAGGCAGGATGGATCCATGCTTTCATGTTGTTTACGCCAAATTCTGACCCTACCATCTGCATGTCGCAGCAGAAATGAACTGCCGCTCACTGGATATTTTCGGACCACTCTCTATAAACCCTAGAGATGGTTGTGCATGAAAATCCCAGTAGATCAGCAGTTGCTGAAATACTCAGACGAGCCCGTCTGGCACCAAAAACCATGCCACGTTCAAAGTCACTTAAATCACCTTTCTTCCCCATTCCGATACTTGGTTTGAACCTCAGCAGATCGACTTGACCATGTCTACATGCCCAAATGCATTGAGTTGCTGCCATGTGATTGGCTGATTAGATATTTGCGTTCATGAGCAGTTTAACAGGTGTACCTAATAAAGTGGCCAGTGAGTGAGTGTATATATATATATACAGTGCATCCGGAAAGTATTCACATCGCTTCACTTTTCCCACATTTTGTTATGTTATAGCCTTATTCCAAAATGGATGAAATTCTTTTTTTTCCTCAAAATTCTACACACAATACCCCATAATGACAAAGTGAAAAAAGTTTAAGAAATGTTTGATAATTTATTAAAAATGAAATAAAATAAAATATCACATGTACATAAGTATTCACATTGTTTACTCAATACTTTGTTGAAGCACCTTTGGCAGCAATTACAGCCTCAAGTCTTCTTGAGTATGATGCTACAAGCTTGGCACACCTATTTTTGGGCAGTTTCTCCCATTCTTCTTTGCAGATCCTCTCAAGCTCCATCAGGTTGGATGGGGAGCGTCGGTGCACAGCTATTTTCAGGTCTTTCCAGAGATGTTCAATGGGGTTCAAGTCTGGGCTCTGGCTGGGCCATCCAAGGACATTCAAAGACTTGTTATTTTGGCTGTGTGCTTAGGGTGGTTGTCCTGTTGGAAGGTGAACCTTCGCCCAAGTCTGAGGTCCAGAGCGCTCTGGAGCAGGTTTTGATCAAGGATCTCTGTGTACATTTCTGCATTCATCTTTCCCTCGATCCTGACTAGTCTCCCAGTTCGTGCCGCTGAAAAACATCCCCACAGCATAATGCTGCCACCACCATGTTTCACTGTAGGGATGGTATTGGCCAGGTGATGCCTGGTTTCCTCCAGACATGACACTTGGCATTCAGGCCAAATAGTTCAATCTTGGTTTCATCAGACCAGATAATTTTGTTTCTCATGGTCTGAGAGTCCTTTAGGTGCCTTTTGGCAAACTCCAAGTGGGCTGTCATGTGCCTTTTACTGAGTGGCTTCCATCTGGCCACCATAAAGGCCTGATTGGTGGAGGGCTACAGAGATGGTTGTCCTTCTGGAAGGTTCTCCCATCTCCACAGAGGAACGCTGGAGCTCTGTCAAAGTGACCATCGGGTTCTTGGTCACTTCCCTGACCAAGGCCCTTCTCCCCCGATTGCTCAGTGTGGCCGGGCGGCCATCTCTAGGAAGAGTCCTGGTGGTTCCAAACTTCTTCCATTTACGAATGATGGAGACCACTGTGCTCGTTGGGACCTTTAATGCTGCAGACATTTTTCTGTACCCTTCCCCAGATCTGTGCCTCGATACAATCCTGTCTTGCAGGTCTACAGACAATTCCTTTGACTTCATGGCTTGGTTTGTGCTCTGACATGCACTGTCAACTGTGGGACCTTAGGCACAGAGGTGTGTGCCTTTCCAAATCATGTCCAATCAATTGAATTGACCACAGGTGGACTCCAATCAAGTTGTAGAAACAAAAAATCTCAAGGATGATCAGTGGAAACAGGATGCACCTGAGATAAACTTTGAGTGTCATAGCAAACGATGTGAATACTTATGTACATGTGATAATGTAGTTTTTTTATTTTTAGTAAATGTGCAGAAATTTCTAAAAAGTATTTTTTCACTTTGTCATTGTGGGGTATTGTGTGTAGAATTTTGAGAAAAAAAATGAATTTAATCCATTTTGGAATAAGGCTATAACAACAAAATGTGGAAAAAGTGAAGCGATGTGAATACTTTCCGGATGCACTGTATATATACTGTATATATACTGTATACACTATAAGGTCAAAAGTCAGTGGACACCTGACCATCACACCTATATGAGCTTGTTGGACATCCCATTCTAAAACCATGGGCATTAATATGGAGTTGGACCCTTTGCGGCTATGACAGCTGCCACTCTTCTGGGAAGGCTTTCCACAAGATTTTGGAGTGTGTCTGTGGGAATTTGTGCCCATTCAGCCAAAAGAGCATATGTGAGGTCAGGCACTGATGTTGGACGAGAAGGCCTGGCTCGCAATTGGCATTCTAATTCCTCCCAAAGGTGTTCAATGGGATTGAGGTAAGGGCTCTGTGCAGGCCAATCAAGTTCCTCCACACCAAACTCGTCTAACCATGTCTTTATGGACCTTGCTTTGTGCACAGGGGCACAGTCATGCTGGAACAGCAAAGGGCCTTCCCCAAACTGTTGCTACAAAGTTGGAAGCGCCCAATTGGCTAAGATGTCTTCATATCCTGTAGCATTAAGCATACCCTTCACTGGAACTAAGGGGCCTAGCCCAAACCCTGATAAACAGCCCCATACCACTATCCCTCCTGCACCAAACTTTACAGTAGGCACTATGCATTCCGGAAGGTAACGTTCTCCTGGCATCCGCCAAACCCAGATTCGTCCATCAGACTGCCAGATAGTGAAGCGTGATTCATCACTCCAAAGAACAAGTTCCCAGAGTCCAGTTGCGGCGTGCTTTACACAACTCCAACCGATGCTTGGCATTGCGCATGGTGATGTGAGGCTTGTGTGCAGCTGATCGGCCAAGGAAACCCATTCCATGAAGCTCCCGACGCACAGTTCCTGTGCTGATGGTGCTTCCAGAGGCAGTTTGGTACTCTGTACTGTAGTGAGTGATACAGCAGATGATAGGCGATTTTTACACACTACGCGCTTCAGCACTCGTCGGCCCCGCTCTGTGAGTTTGCATGGTCTACCACTTCGTGGCCGAGCTGTTGTTGCTCCTAGGCGCTTCCACCGCGGCACATCTAATAGGGCAGAAATTTCACGAACTGACTTGTGGCAAAGATGGCATCCTATGACAGTGTCGCTGTTACGTCTCCAGTGTGTGCGTGTGGTGTTGTTGTCTGTCTGTTTGTTTCCCCCCGTTTCTATACTTCCTCTGTCTCGCTCCCAGGTATTGGTTCATCCTCCTGTCAGTTATTGGTTCGTCCTCCTGTCAATCAATGGTTCGTCCTTCTGTCAATCAACGGTTCGTTCGTCTCCCTGGCAATCAACGTTTCGTCCGTCACTCCCCCTGTTGTCCTTCCACCAATGGCGTCCCCCAGGCTGTCATCCGTCGCCCAATTAGAGGGGCGTGCGTCTGTATTTAAACCTGCCGCTCCCTCTTCTGAGGGGGAGGAAGGGGGGGGGTAGTCGCAGGTGTTGTAGATTCTGTCTGTTAGTGTGTCGAGAGTTTGGTTTGTGTTATACGCTGTTCTTGCCCTAGTGTTCGTTTGTCCTACCATTGTGTTCATCGCCTTATCTGTAGTTAGCCCCCAGCGGAGGGCAAGGTAGGTAGGTAAGTAGCCCATGGGTTTACACCTCCATCACGCAGGTTTGGCTTTGTCTATATACATTATGTTAGCTTCACCCGGCGGGCGCCACCTCTTGTAATTTTTTTGGGTTTAGGTTAGGCGGGCAAGACAGATAGTTAGTTAGTTAGTTAAATAAATAGCCGACTTAGTAGTTAGTACAGGTAGGGTTAGAACTATAGCCTGGGGGGGGGGGTGTGTTTTGTTTCTGTTCATTCCTTTGGCACCTTCGGCGTCCTCCCCTTAGTCTCTGTGTTCCCTCGTGTTGTTTGTGATTATTACCATTATTAATATACTTGTAAATAAATCATCCTTACTGGTGGCCTTTTATCACGTTGTCCAAGTAGTTTGTGTTGCACTACCCCACAGCACCAGCGCTTCCCAGCATTACATGCACATACGGTATGTTACGTATTCCCCCTCCCATCTACGCCTAGATGTGCCATCTGAGGGGGACTCGTAACCTATGGTGTGAGAAGTGGGAAGTGGGCCGCGTTCAAAGTCACTGAGCTCTTTACGAACCATTCTGAATTGGAAATGTTTGTGGAGATTTCATGGCTATGTGCTTGATTTTATGCACCTGTTGGCAATGTGTGTGGCTGAAACACCTGAACTCAATAATTAGTAGGGGTGTCCACTGACTTTTGGCCATATAGTGTAGATATATATATATATATATATATATATGCAGTATATATATCTATATATATATAGATAGATATATATATATGAATACTGAATGTCCAGGGGTATTATTTAAAAAATTTACCTTATTGTGTTTATTCCGACAATGGCATACGCGAAGAACACCGGGTTGTACTCAATGTCAGAACCACGCAGGTTGAAGAGCCCTGAAGAGAAAGATGACAATGCGTTAATTAATAATACATTTCAAATAAGACATTAAACATAAGAGAAAAAAACATTTAAATCTTTCCTTCATGCGTATACATGTCCATACACTCCAATTTGGCCATATGTTAAAGGTACTATATGTAAGAATAAGAAGTGCATTCTGATCTCTGTGGGTTGAGACAATAACAATCAGAAACTAATGTTAGTTCTAATCATAATAAAACACATTTTAAAAAGCTATGAAATATACAGTATATATTTGTAATTCTCCACGCTTACATGTCACTTCATTCCTTTTTCCCGCGAAATCCGACCCGAGTCAAATATAAGAGAAATCAGCCCAAAAGCTGTTCTACGCAACAAAGAGCGTCGGGGGAAGCTCTCATGTTTGAACTTTAACCACAACCTGCTCATAAACTGGCAATTTAAAGTGATTTGTGTGTGTAAAATCCTACATGTAGTCCCTGAATGGATCCATTATTTTAAACAAATATAACTAGATTCTATGTAAATTATTTATGTTATGTCTATTATAAAACAAACACGATACAAACATTTGAACAAAGTGGTGGCAGCTGCGCAATTTTGTCTTATGTGGAATAAATATTATGTGCCACCTCGCAACGCCTGATCTTTTCTTATCTTTTTATATACCACAGCGATATATTGCTGTCACCTTCAACAAATCCTCTCTTTGTACGTCGCTTTGGATAAAAGCCCAATCCCCTAAATGTAAAAAAACAAACTATTCACGTCAATGGTGTCTGACTGATGTGAGTCTGATGTGACGAGTCTGTTGAATCGCCCGATATTGTATACATTATGTAGGCCGACATACATATACTGTCCAATAAACGTCCAACAAACATTGTAATACTGACATTGTTCTTCACTTTTAAATCCAGAACAGTGGCAGAAGCTGTTGGCAGTGTAATCGGAGAACTCACGTGACATCGGTGAAATCACAAGTCTTAAGACCTTCCACACTACACGACAAACGGATTTCGCAATTGTCATGCCCCCCCCTTGTCCTGCCACTATGAAATCTGCATTGACCTTGAGGTCTATTTTTTTACTTGTAGGTCACTATTTATAGAAATCCTGCTCATCCACCGTGGATGCCCAAACAAGGCCCCTACAATTGGAATCAATTGGAAAAGCTCTAGTTATGTGACCCGAGGGCAATCAAAGTCTTAAAAAAAGAAAAACATTCAAATTAGGGCCAAAACACTCGAGCACACCAATCAGCCTGAAGAGCTCTTGGACCAGGGTGAACACCCTGTGTGCCCGGGTGACCATCAATGGATTTATGAGCCTCAATTAAGAAACAACCCCTACATGCAATCTCGTCCAGCTCCGTGGCAACGAACCAGCCGATTCTCCGCTCCCGCATCTTGGCACGCAGGGCTGTGATTTTGTCTTGCCAGGACATTCCTGCGAGAAGAGAGTATTGTTAGTCATCAGAGCATAACATGCACCACAGCATTTTTGTTTTCGAAAAGAAAACCCAAAGAAAGTAGAGCAAACTCTTAACATTAAATAGCCTTGTCTTGAGATAACGAGGATTTTATCTTGTATGTGAATTCTAAAGTCATTACAATTAAGCAGTTATACTATGACTTTTGAAGAACATCCAACCATCCAGATGAACTAAGGCACAACCAAATAGAAAATGATGATGTTTAATTACTACTCTGTGGCAACCTCCACATAATGTCCAGGTAGAACAAGAAACATGCCTCTCCAAATAAATGATTTATTCCACTCTTCACAACCACATCACAAGTTTGCACCACTCTTTGATAAATCAAAACGTGTTGCGTGTGGTGCTATATAACAAAATAAATAAACAATTAATGAATAGTTAAACAGTTAATGAATGAATAGTTACTCAATTGCTCTAAGATTACATATCAATGGATGTATTACTGCACAGTTCCCCCATACTAATTGGCAACTAACAACTGGCCAATCACTCACACACACACACACACACACACACACACACACACACACACACACACACACACACACACACACACACACACACACACACACACACACACACACACACACACACACACACACACACACACACACACACACACACGTATAACGTAATCATGATGTATAAGGTGTGTTTTCCACACTCTGGCAATTTAATAATAAAAACTACGAAGTCAAACCATTGCTGACATGAACCAGAAAGATACAGAAAATGGGGATAAATTCAAACATGAATAAGTATGAAGTGGAATCGAACCACAGAAGTGAAACCACATGCTCAAACCAATGAGCTAGCAGGGCAGTGGGATAGACCAGTGAGAAATTAGGACATGTTTGCGAAGTAGCCATTATCTCCACACGAAGACATTTTTCAATTTTCTCTGACACTCGCACAGTTTGGTTTCAATGGAGAAATGGGGTCCATGTAGGGCCATGATTCGGTGCCATCTTTTTCTGGTGTCTGGGGGCCGTATGGGTTTGAGTTTCAGAACTCTTTTGATACCGCTTATTTTATGGGAAATATTGAATCAATTAAGAGACGGATTTGCTGGACTTGGACATTTGGCTTGGGAGGAGACGTGAAAATGGGTTTTTGCTGAAAATGTGAAATTGCTGAAAATGTTATGCAGTGCATGGTTACGGTTGCAAAGTTGGAGGCCTTGAGAAGCTGCATCATTTGACACACATTGTGCACGTGTAGGGCAAGGGGGACCTGAGATTTGCCTTTTGAAATGTTGCAATGTAAAAAAATTGGTGCACTAGAGACCGGGTCTAATTGGTTCCTCTTCAGAGTTTTGGCTGTTTGGGAGGGTTGTGAACAAAGGTGGAAATTTTGGTGGGAAGTGAGACATGTGAACTAGCAAACGTGGCGGAATAATAATAATAATTAAGTCAGCAATGACAATAGGTGCCTTGTTCTTCCGGTGCTTGAAAGAAGAAAGGTGTCCATTGACTCACGTTGAGCTGTGTTTTTGGTTTTTGGTTTTCAGAGCACAGCTGGTTCTGTGGTGACAAAGAAAGAATGCCACGCACTCTACCTGGCTTTGAGGATTCTGACAGGTGATTAGTGAATGACGAACAGCGCACCTCTGTCTCAAGAGAGTGGTGAGCATTGTCGTGGGGCGTGGTCTCAGCGGAGCCTTTGAAACAATGTGGTTTATTGGGTTTATAGGACATCAAAACACATGAATTCCATAATTATCTAATGTCACTGCCGATAAATAAACTCAAGAGGGGGAAAATGATCAATCTTAGCAGAGTTACATCATATGCCATGCCATCTGTCATAGGGACTGCTTGACTTATGCGTTCATTGAATTATAGATAACTTGAAAATATTTACAATATTTACAGTAAAAACAACCAGCAGGATTGACAAATATAAAAGGTAGTTTTGTAAAAAAAAATTGAATGAAACAATACAGAATAAGGCGAGTTGTACAGTTGTGGTCAAAGGTTTACATACACTTGTAAAGAACATGTATGTCACGGCAGTCCAGAGTTTCCAATAATTTCTACAACTCTTATTTTTCTGTGATAGAGTGATTGGAGCACATACTCTTTGTCACAAAAAACATTCATGAAGTTTGGTTCTTTTATGAATTTATTATGGGTCTACTGAAAATGTGACCAAATCTGCTGGGTCAAAAATATACATACAGCAATGCTAATATTTGGTTACATGTCCCTTGGCCATTTTCACCTCAATTAGGCGCTTTTGGTAGCCATCCGCAAGCTTCTGGCAAGCTTCTGGTTGAATCTTTGACCACTCCTCTTGACAGAATTGGTGCAGTTCAGCTACATTTGTTGGCTTTCTGACATGGACTTGTTTCTTCAGCACTGTCCACATGTTCTCTATGAGGGTTTAAGTCAGGACTTTGGGAAGGCCATTCTAAAACCTTAATTCTAGCCTGATTTAGCCATTCCTTTACCACGTTTTATGTGTGTTTGGGGTCATTGTCCTGTTGGAACACCCAACTGCGCCCAAGACCCAACCTTCTGGCTGATGATTTTAGGTTCTCCACAAACCAAACAGTTCCATTGGCAGCAAAACAGGCCCAGAGCATAATACTACCACCACCATGCTTGACGGTAGGCATGGTGTTCTTGGGGTTAAAGGCCTCACCTTCTCTCCTCCAAACATATTTCTGGTCATTGTGGTCAAAGAGCTCAATTTTTGTTTCATCTGACCACAGAAGTCCTTTTCTTTGTCCATGTGATCAGCAGCAAACTTCAGTCAAGCCTTAAGGTGCTGCTTCTGGAGCAAGGGCTTCCTTCTTGCACGGCAGCCTCTCAGCCCATGGAGATGTAAAAACACGCTTGACTGTGGACACTGACACCTGTGTTCCAGCAGCTTCTAATTCATTGCAGACCTGCTTTTTGGTGGTTCTCGGTTGACTCTTGACCATCCTGACCAATTTTCTCTCAGCAGCAGGTGATAGCTTGCGTTTTCTTCCTGATCGTGGCAGTGACACAACTGTTCCATGCACTTTATACTTACGAACAATTGTTTGCACAGTTGATCTCGGGACCTGTAGCTGCTTTGAAATTGCTCCAAGTGACTTTCCTGACTTGTTCAAGTTAATGATCCGCTTTTTCAGATCCGTGCTGAGCTCCTTTAACTTTCCCATTGTAGTGTTTGTGTCTGAGTCTAATGATTGTATTAAATGAGTCATATTTAAATGGGCTCAGAGAAGTCACCAGCTGTAGTCAATCATAATCACTCACAAGAAGTTAAGAGGCCCACAAAGCTACCGTATTGGTCCGAATATAAGACGACCCTGATTATAAGACGACCCCTCTTTTTCAAGACTCATTTTTGGAAAAATACTTTTTTGAAGACCAAATCTGGTTTTTATAAAGAAAATAATTGTATTTGAAAATAATGATAATAAAAACACATTGAATAAAACAATGTACACTGTTATTTTTATCATCTTTGGTAACATGACTCTCTCTGATTGTTTGCCATCTTCTAACATTACACTCATATTGACATCGTATTTCTTGGCTGCTCGACAGTTGTTTGATGACTCTGCTTCGTTGATCACCATGGTCTTAAAATTGGCATCGTAACTCCTCCTCTGTTGTTTGTTAACTTGCCCGACTTTTGAGCCACTTTGTTGGAGCTGGTCGCTGTGTCTCTCCATCTCTCCAGGCACCTGTCGCTGTGTGTGTGTGTTTTATTTTGTTGCACCTGTCGCTGCAGGCTGTGTGTGTGTGAGAGAGGAGATACAGAGAGAAACACGGTGGCTCGCTTGGGGAACACTCATTTGTCGATCTGTTGTTGTGAATGTATAATGACATTTAAAATCTAGACCCCGGAAATTCTTATATTTTGGCACAATACGGTAATTTGATTGACACAACTTTCTACATCACCTACATTGATAATTCATGTTGCTGTATGTATATTTTTGACCCAGCAGATTTGGTCACATTTTCAGTAGACCCATAATAAATTAATAAAAGAACCAAACTTCATGAATGTTTTTTGTGACAAAGAAGTATGTGCTCCAATCACTATCACAGAAAAATAAGAGTTGTAGAAGTTATTGGAAACTCTGGACTGCCATGACATACATGTTCTTTACAAGTGTATGTAAACTTTTGACCACCATAACTGTATGTCTGCATGTATGTATGTATGTATGTATGTCATAAGTGATAATCATGTGTCATATGTCATAAGAATGTGTGCATGGGAGGAGCAGTGGAGGGGGGGGGGGCTGGTGAGGTCTGAGTTCACAGTCCTGATGGCATGCAGAAAGACACTGTTTTCGTCTCCCTATTCTAGCAGCGTGACTGCGGAGGCGCTCAGCTGAATGCAACACCCTCTGCAGAGCCCTCCTCTCCTGAGAGGAGCTGTTGACGAACCAGGCAGTGATGCTTCCTGTCAGGATGCTCTCTACCGCACCAGCGTAGAAGGTCTGAAGGATCCTCTGGGAGATTCAGAATGTTGTGTCTTGTGATGTTGTGTCCTCCTAAAGTTCACAATCAGCTCCTCAGTTTTGGAGACATTGAGCTGGCCACACAGTCATGTGTGTACAGGAAGTACAGTAGGGCTGAGGACGCAACCCTTGGGGGATCCTGTGTTCAGGGTTAGGTGTTTGGAGGTGTGTTTGCCCACCCTGATAGTGGTTAGGAAGTCCAGGATCCAGGCGCACAGGGGGATGTTCAGACCCAGCTCAATCAGCTTGCCAGCCAGTCTGCTGGGAACTATGGTGTTGGCTGAAGTATACTATACTACGGCTAAAGTCAATAAACAACATTCTCACATACTCCCCCCTTCCGACTGTCAAGATGAGAGAGGGAGCTGTGTATTACCTGGGAGACAGCATCGTCTGGGGATCTGTTTGGCCGGTTGGCGAACTGCAGACGGTCCATGAAGGGTGGTAAGAAGGCGCAGATTTAGTCCTTGATCAGTCTCTCAAAACATTTCATGACCACTGAGATAAGGGCCACCGGCTGGTAGTCATTCAGGCACAGGGGCGGACGGTGTATAGGGGCGATTTGGGCGACGCACTACCAACTGGGAGAAAGAGGATCACAGCAAAAGTAGTTCAGTGTTCTAGACATAGTATCTGTCATTGTCCAATCAGAATCGTCAGATTCAAGTCGTGTTTCAAATGGTCCCGCCTCTCTGGGCGATTTCATTGACGTGGAAAATCGCCCAAGCATTCTCCCATTGACTGTTAAAAAAAAAACATTCGGAAAAAGAGCCTCCAATGCATTTTGAATGAGGATTTTGGGACTCGCCCTAATGTGCTTGCGTCATACGTAACTGAGCAAAGAGAGGGAGGGGATATCTTCGATCAAGTCACTTGCTACTTTCAAGATGGCTACTAGTGTGTGAAATTCCGTTGTGTCTCTGAAAGAAGTTCCTTTTAGTCGACGATCCAATTCAGACAAATTAGCATTAAAACAATCAGGACCTCTAAGACCAAATTTTATAATTAAACAGGTTTCTACAAAGGGGGAAAGTCCTACACCCAAGGATTTTCAACAAATTGTTTATGGAGTTGCCATCTAGTGGACATAAGAAGGACTCTGTATGAGTTAATCATCTAACAACAAATTGATATTGTCTTGATTAATGCACCTATTGAATGGGTCACTTTAATTATCATCAGAAAAATTGCCCCCCCTGAGATTTTCTTCAGGAGCCGCCACTGTTTAGGCATGCTGGAGAGGCAGTCTTGGGGACAGGGACAATAGTGGACCACTTGAAGCAGGCTGTGACCACGCACTCAGCCAAGGAGAGGTTGAATATTCTGGTGAATACTGGAGCTAGTAGCACAGGTCTTCAATACTCGTCCAGATATGCCATCAGGACCTGCATATTTTCTGGTGTTCACCCTCATCAGAGCCCTCCTCACTCCTCCTCCTTGGTCACAGAGAGAGTGTGCTCATCCCTAGCAATGGAATAGGTCCCGCTATAGGTGTTGCTCGCCTCAAACTGCGCATAGAATGAGTTCAGATCGTCCGATAGAGATGCGTCCGCACTCACAGTTGAGGGGGTACTGCCCCGGTAATCTGTGATAATCCATAGCCCTTGCCATAGGTGTCTGGTGTCGCGCTGATCCAACTGTGCCTCCACTCTGTCTTTGTACTTCCTCTGTGTCGTTCATTGCTCGGCATAATCCATAGGACACCGCTTTGTATTCGCTAATGTTGCCGAATACAAGGCTGGAGTTGTAGGCAGCAGTACGGGCGTTCAGGGCGGTGCGGATGGATCCTTCGACCCACGGTTTTTGATTAGAAAAGGCCCTAACTTTAACCGTGGGGATGATGGTGTCCACTGGCGTTGCTATGAAGCTCGTCACTACGTCTGTAAACTCTGATGTGACTGGAACTGGATCGGAACATGTCTCAGTCACTCATGGCTTCCTGAAGATCAGAATCAATTTGGTCGGACCACTGCTTTACTTCCCTCGTCACTACCGCCTCTCAAACTGTCCTTTGTTCATACTCCAGCAGTAGGAAAAGACAGTAGCAGCACTGCTCCGTCTATAGTTTGTTCAATATATATCAGTGAATTACTCTCAAAATAAGCACACATTTGTCCAAATCTGATGCATTCAAGTTAACTTAGTCCCCCCCCCTAAGTTAGTCCCCCTCTCCCCCCAATTATGTGGGAAACACCGATATTCCATGCAGCTGCTTTACTTATACATTGAATTCTAATGGGTCATATTGACATATGTGTGGTTTCGTTATGTCAAGTCATGTTTGAGTACTTTGCCTTGAGAAAGTGCAGAGAAGGTGCAAACTTAGAGTTAATGCAAGAATTGTATGAATCATAGGGGGAAGGCAAAAATATAATAATTTTCCTCAATCAATTAAACTTCATCGCTATGAATGATTATGAAGAAAATTAAGATGACTGTACTAGCCATGTGCCCATTCAAATTGTGCCCTTGCCCGTTCGAAACGTGCCGTTCAAATGGGCCAATTACATGGCCTCCGGCTGTCTCAAGATCCACTCATCCAAAAAAACTTCACCCTCAACACTGCACTTCGTTGGGTCCTCAGCAATAATAAGATAAGATAAAACTTTATTGATCCCGAAGGAAATTCTTGTCAGAAGTTGCATCACAGTAGAATAATAGACAAGAGAAATAAACAATAGAATAATAATAATAAAATAACAATTTACAAATTTACAGTTGTTTTTTATACTTGGACTTAAGTTTTATACTTACACTGTAAATTTGTCATTTTATGTTTTTTAGTCTACTGCGTATTTCTCTATTGTTTATTATTTTATTGCTATGCATCCTCAAGAATTGGCACAAGAATTTCCTAAGGGGAATATAAGAATATAAAAAATATATGCAAGATATTCGGTCAGCAAAACAAGTTGGCAATACACAATCCAAGTGTGAATTTGATCGGATGAACGGTTGTTGAGAAGAATCGAAGGACAGACATACACACAAACATACAGCGATTTCTTAATTGTTTTTGGTTTTGCTGACTGAATATCTTATCTTACCTATATTTTTATACTTTTTTATACTTGGACTTAAGTTTTATACTTACACTGTAAATTTGTCATTTTATGTTTTTTAGTCTACTGCGTATTTCTCTATTGTTTATTATTTTATTGCTATGCATCCTCTGGCACAAGAATTTCCTTCGGGATTAATAAAGTTCTTATCTAATCATAGTTGGTTCCATACATAACTTTGTGACGTGAACAACAAAACGTAGATGATATGGCATCGGCTATGAAGTGGATTTATAGCTTTCAACACTGGCTAACTACACATCGCCTGTCAGTCAGCATAACAGTCAATATAATAACCCAATGTGAGGTCATATGGGTAGAAAGTAAAGTCAGTGGGTAGAATCCAAAAGCAGACCACAGTAACTTGCAGTCCACTTTTTGTTTTGAGTTTGAATTTGTATCTAATTTTTTTCTACGAGAAACAATTTTTTAGTTCTAAATTTCTTCTCAATTTCAACCAAATAAGTAGTTCCTGAAGTGATGGCAGTAATAAAGTGACCGGATGTATGCTGGATTGCCTACCAGTTGCTACAGTATACATCTGGGTGGACACTTGGTTGATCACACTCACAGCTGGTGGTATAATATGACTTGTTTTAAAGGACTCCGAAGAATGAAATCTCATTCCTAATGCAAAATATTATCGCTTTTTTTGTGCGTTCTAATAAAATTGTAATGATTCATAGCTTGTCGTTTTTTATTCATTACTTCTTGGTTATTATTGCAATGCAAATATGGACATTGTACTTGGGGTTCATAGTAAGATTATTTGAAGGAGGCGTGGCAGGGTAAATGTCATTGAAGCATGCCACAGACACTCCCACACAGTCCTGAACAAAAAAACATTTTTGTTGTCGTTTGTCTGATATTTATGAACATTTATTCACACTCTGGTGGTCAGTGGCTATAAAGTGATGCATTTTAGACAGTATATCATCTTGAAAGCGGTGGACCATGAAGCACTCACCGGTGAGCTCTAAGCCCAGGGTGGTGAGCTGGGTGCTGGGTCTGGGGGGCCGGTCCTGCCACACTGCATCTATCAGGTTGTCCTGCACAGCCACCAGGGAGTGGCCGGCACTGGTCAGGGCCTTGGAGATGTTCTTCCACTGGTCTGGAGAAACGGTCGCACCAGAAGACATGGAGGACATGTTACGCAAGTAGCTACAACACAGGGATCTGTGGGTTTTGGATGTTCCAGGTTATAATAACAATAATAAGTATTATTATTATAATAATTATTATTAGATAACATTTGTTTTTGCTTTGCAGAAATAAATCTAGCGATTTAATTAAACACTAGCAATTTAATTTATCACTTGCAAATCACATTCATCAAGTACAATCATAGTATAATACTGTGAAAACATTTAATTCATTAAAATTTAAACTAGACATTCTTCTCTTTTATGTTACAATGGCGACGTACCCCAGTAAAAAGTGAATCACCGCCATGACACTGAAAACCCAGGAATAAACGGTAACCTCGCTAACCCCAAATCCTGTTTTGTAGCACAGGGCCCTAGTATGTCCATGTTCCTACAGGGGGTGATTGGGCACTTCTACCCACCAGCAGCTATGATCCAGGGGTCCACTCCCACCTTGGAGTTCTCAGGCAGAATGCTGATCAGCCAGTCCTCCTGGGAGGGTGTCTCTTTCAGTCCTGCATAGCAAAGAGTTTTGTTTTGGAGCCATATGTGTATTTTCTCACACTCCACTGAGAGAAAACACACACACACACACACACACACACACACACACACACACACACACACACACACACACACACACACACACACACACACACACACACACACACACACACACACACACACACACACACACACACACACACTTCGGCGTCTTAGGAATGTAGAACAATGAAACCTGTGCTCATAGGTAAATCACGGATAACGTTCCTGTATGCCATGACGTCAGCGACAAGGTCAGGTGCCCTTCAGACCCGTCCTTGAGCGTGACTTGAGCAACTAAGTGTGCAGTCAGCTCACCCATCTTCATGAGGGTCCAGTTGTTGTCCATCTGCTGGCTGGCCTGCAGGAAGTAGCGGCCGTCGGTCCACATGGCAGCATGCTGCTCCGTCACTATAGCTGTACCTGAAGACCGCCACACACACATTTTTTTTGCCCCCATGTTATGGAAGGAAATACACACACACACACACCTCAAAATAAGAAAAAAGGTGTGTGTAATGGCAATCAATATAAACATCTGCGTGGTCAGGGTTCTCTGGGACACACACACAGACAGGGATAGAGGGTTGACACAAACACAGGAGGAACATACCTGCCGAGCCATTGAATCCACAGATGAATTCACGTCTGCAGTCGCATGGTGCAATATATTCACTCTGAAAGAGGAACAGCGTTCACACATTTACAGAACTGAATGAAAATAACATTTAATTCCAATACATTTTAAGGGTTCATCAACACATTGAAATGTATATAATGTGAACAATAAAAGACAGAATAAACAAGTTTTATTTACAATGAGTAAGTATGGAGTATGGAAACATGTCTATTTCCCTCTACCTGGTGTGCGTCTCCAGAAGGGACGATGTAAGCCTGTATTGGCTCTGCAAAGTATTTACAGTTCTTCATTGCCTGGCGAAGCTGCCTCAGCAACTCCACTGTTAATTTAGGAGACATGATCGTGTCTGGGTACAAAAAAAATAAGGAAAGGTTAGTCTCACAAATCATACATAATTAACTAAATACAAAAAATGACTTCTGGGTTCTGAGATAAGGCTAAATGACAATGGTAAATACAATTGAAATGACTCAATCCCATATTTTGTACAGACAACATGTTCATGCAAAAACACAATGCCCAGAAATTACATCAGCAATGGCCGTATTCAGCTTCCAAACGGGTCAAAACCTGCGCCTGTTTTTCAAATGTTGCAGTTCTGTTGCAGTGACCAGTGAGCAATTATGAACATTGCACAAGACGAGACCTAAGTCTTCACTTTCCAAACCACCTATTTCAGCCACAGCCAAACCCCTGACTGAGAAGCCTACCTCATGCTCATTTCACATTACCTGACTCCAGGGAACCCTTGTTGACTGCAAATGCCTTGAGCAGAATACCTGGCTGTTTAATAACTCGGGAGTACAAAGTCAACCCCGACACCTTCTTTCACCAGTTACTGATTCAGCAAGCGGAGCAATTGGCCCGGTTAAACATTATAAGTTGAGTGAGAAGTCTATCAGTCCAGTCCGCAGAGCATGTCCTGTCGGAACAAAGTCTTCCGCAGCGAGGAGGTGTGCGGCTGGCAACGCTTGCGACGTTTGTTTCCATGTTAGCAGCGACCGTAAAAAAATAAAAAAAACCTTCATAACCAGAGTGTGCGTCACATAAAAAGTGACAATCGGCAAGTTAGAATATACATTGAGCCTATGCTATTCTCCTTATTTTCAATTCAACTGTTTTCTTTAGGCCACGGGCATTAATATGTCATGAATGTGTTCATTTCCGAGTCAAGTGAAGGTGTCCGCGGGTGTGGTAGCCACACATGTAACCATTAGTACGTGTAGGAGCACCCCGGGGTGCCCCTCGGCTCGGGGACCTGCGGGTTCGGTACCGCGCACACTGGCTTGTACACACAGGCGCGTGGGAAGAACAACAACAAACGCGACCATATTTTCTACACATTCAAACACCAGTTACCCCTCCTACCAGAACACTGTTACACAAATGTAAAAAAAAGTGGCGTCAAACGCAACGGATAATCCACGTAAGCACACAGACATTTACCGTAAAATGAGATTCTTCTGCTTAAAACACTTTATTTGAGCAGCTTTGCCTTGTGTCACTTTACGAGACAGGGGGCTGCCATTGCGTTGATGACGCTGCTGGTCACGTGACCGCCGGTTCTCGTGCGAGTCATGGAGCGTGTGCCGCCGTTTGTCTTGTCGTCGTCGTTTATTTGTCACCGATACTGTACGCTCATCAAGTGACAGTTGAAACACGTTACATCGACACCTTTATTTATTGTTGTTGTTCATAGAAATTTACAAAAATACAATATTATGGACAAAAATACACACATTTTGCCGACAAGATGAATGCGATTTACTCGAAGTATACAGTAAGTGGATTAGACAGAGCATCCCCCCCCCACCTAGACAACACTTAAACAGGTGTATTTATAGATTCGAACAACAATGTTGGTTTTTTTATGAGCATAGCGGATGTTTTTACACAATTCATGAGATTAATTATGCAAATGTAAATAAACACATATAAACAAACAAGAATCGATTGTTGGACATCCCAAAATAACCAAGAGACATGGGGATAATCTAAATTACAGCCTGACAATAAAGCAGAGCCAAGAGGCTAGCTTAGATTGCTGATCTAAACCCAGCATTGTAGAACATGAAGTGTAGCGATCAGGAAGATGGTAAGATTGCTTCCTGGGACCAGCAGAGATGCAGCTGCTTCTGGAGCTTCAGTTGGAGAATCTAAATGAGGAACGTTCCATTTATTTAGTTATCAAATATTAAATACAAACAAATAGCATTTATTCATGTTGTAAATTAATATTTTGATGAAATTATGCCTTATACATTATACTGTGTAGGCTATATTAGGCATTATATTTTAAGTTTTACAATTCTAAACTAGAGAGTAAACTAGTTACATTACATTCTTTATTTGGACACGATGAACAAACGAGTGTACTTACTAATCCTGGAGCATCTTGTGGATTCTCTGAATGGACCCATCGTCTCATTGTTTTTAACTCTTGCCAGCATTTCTGCACTTATTTGTCCTAGAAGAAACACAAAATGCTTCAATATATAATGTGGAGTGTGTGTGTTTGGTGGCTGGTTTAATGAGCCTCTCCTGGCCCAGTTAGAGTCTGGGTGAATCAGTGGACACAGGTTCTAGGACAAATAAGTGCGGAAACTTTGTTCTCGCACCCAGGGCTGCGAGAACAAGAACAAAGTTCTCGCAGCCCTGGACATGTCAAAATGATGTCATTTTGTGGGCGGGGCCCTAGGTGCGAGAACAAAGTTCTCACTTCTCGCGGAGTATGGATCAGCCTTAAGCCTATCTGCTGTGTGTTTGATTCCCTGTTCATCTGCAAAGGATTTAATTAAAAGACATTGCAAATCATTTCCTGTGGTACCACTGGGTCTGGTGGTACCGTAGCCGAGCCACGGTAACAATAGTTGACAGAATACTATTGGGGTTTCGGCGTGGCATCTATAGTATATTGATGCTCTCCGTTGTGTTTTATACTGCTAAAGAAAAATCACCAAAATCAATCACCTCATATGGCAACCACTGTCAGTAAACCAACAGCAGTAAACCAAGAATGGTAAATGGATTGCATTTATATATAAATATGATATATATAAAGAAGACACACCACACATATGACTCTGTATTCAAACACTCACCTGCCACTAGATAGTTGACTTGCTGGCACTCTCCCCCAGCGAGCAAGAAAGGAGAAGGGGAAAGGATGCTGACTCTTACCATGGCCACCTCCAGGACCTTAGACACCCTCTTGCGAAAGTCATATCTAGAGAGGAGGCCAAATATTATATACTTGACATTTTATTGACTTGAAGTTTATTTTATTTTTTGTGTAGTTACTATAGTTTAAAAATAACTAATCCCATAGCTTTTAGAGATAGTGCTAACATCCCTTAGTAATTAGGATTAACTTGTTAAACTATGTTGTGTACGTGACCTAAACGGCCAGAACTGGTGTCTAAAAAAAACTCAAGCCACCGATAACATTTACAATGAAGCCAGTTGTGTTCACCTGATCAATTGATGTGTTTCCACTGTTAATAACTTATTACCTTTATAACTTAATAACTATAATAACTACTACATTTAATAATCTATTTGCCAGCTTCCTTCCAGAACAAATACTGGCTACAATTCCCCAATGAATTCTCCTTGATCTGTAGACGACACCATGAGGTTTTGGTTTAAAGACTATAGTTATTGGCCCACCTCCCAGCCTGATAAAGCGGCTGCCTGTATTCCACACATACTGAACATTATAGTTGTATGGGGTATTCTGGTAGGGAACTAGAAAAAGAGGAAACCTTTCAAAGCACCTCATGACAGACTGATAAGCAGAAGTGTTTGCCACCTGCCAGACATTCTTTGTGGTTTCATCAGCATCACATACATTACATTCATCAGTCATGCCAAGTGTGTTAACATTTACCGGCTGAAGGTTTCCACTTGGGGGAAGATTTGCTCTGCATTGGGGGATTCTGGGAGGATGTCAGCACATGCCAATGTGTTCTGGCCGTCACTCAACAGCAGGGACCTGTGAATAACTGAAGCCACAGAAAGACGCTCAATCCCAGGCTTGTTTTTGTGTTTCGTACCAGAATGTAATCACATGAGCAATGGGTCTTGCAGGTTCTTATGCTCCCTGGCTGATGTAATGACCAGGGGTCTCATTTATTATGTAGCGTACACTCAAAGTCTGAAAAGGCCTGAAAGTAGCATACGCCACTTTCCATGCAAAGTGGAAAAACTTTTTATAGTTTTTTTTTAATAGAAAAATTGTGTATCTGTACGCTAACTCTGACCCTTGCGTGTACTATTTTAGGAGAAAATGGAAATTGACGACACAGATGGTGAGGTGGTGAACTTAGAATTACTTGGTCTTATTTAGACTTATAGATCCACGTTATCATAAACATTCAAACCAGCAATGTTATTTGTAATTGCGCCAGTAGTGAGACACAACTATGACATAAGCATTGTTCGATTTGAAAAGATCTAGCCTAAACTATACTCAAATCTTAATTCAACGCCCCTCCATCTACCGCTCCCCCTCCCCTCATTCCCAGAAACGCAGGAGAGATTAGTTCAGCGCTTCCTTGACCTGGGTTGAATTTCGGTTTCACAAAAGCAGATTTCAATTAGTTAATTCAATCACAGTTAGGTTCAACCTGAACGAAACCAAAATGCATGTTCATGTCCATCTTCAAAAGCCATCATCGATCGCACCCTGAAAGTGATTGATCAGGGAATGCCGAAGGCGTCAATCCTATTTCAGTGCTTTCATTGGTTGAAGTGTAGGCCTACGTCACCATGGAAAAACTGAGATTTAGCGTTCGCCAGACTGTATTTTGTAATTGGTGATAATGATGAACAAAACATATTAGTATAGTATATTGAGGG
>PIJE02000614.1:92500-169712 GCA_002895965.2 Coryphaenoides rupestris
GTTCCTCCTGAAGAGGTTCGACAATCGGCCGGAGCCTCCTTTCCAGCACCCTGGAATAAACTTTCCCGGGGAGGCTGAGCAGTGTGATACCCTGATAATTGGAGCACACCCTCCGGTCCCCTTTTTGAAAATGGGGACCACCACCCCGGTCTGCCATTCCACAGGTACTGTCCCCGACCTCCACGCTACATTGACTAGGAGTGTCAGCCACGACAGCCCGACAATGTCCAGAGCCTTCCACGGACAGGGACTTCCACCAGACGTTCCCAGTTCACCCTCACTACACATTTGGGTTTACCAGGTCTGTCTGGCAGCCTCCCGCGCCATCTGATCCAACTCACCACCAGGTGGTGATCAGTTGACAGCTCTGCTCCTCTCTTCACCCGAGTGTCCAAAACATGCGGTCGTATCTGCTGATACGATTACAAAGTCGATCAGCGACCTTTGGCCTAAGGTGGTCCGGTACCAGGTACACTTGTGGACCACCCTATGTTCGAACATGGTGTTTGTTATGGCCAGTCCATGACTAGCACAGAAGTCCAATAACAAAACACCACTCTGGTTCAGATCAGGCAGGCCGTTCATCCCAATCATTCCCCTCCAGGTTTCTCCATCATTGCCCACGTGTGCGTTGAAGTCCCCCAGTAGAACTATGGAGTCCCCGGATGGAACCCTTTCCAGGATGCCACCCAAGGACTCCGAGAAGGTTGGATACTCTGAACTGCTGTTTGGTGCGTAGGCATACACAACAGTCAGAGCCTTCACCTCAGCGACTTGCAGTCGCATGGATGCAACCCTCTCGTTCACCGGAGAGAACTCCAACACAGCAGTGCTCAGCCTTGGGTTTATTTTTTACTTAATAAATGATGTAAAACAAAAGCTAATCTTTGTTTCCTGTCAATTGTCTCAATTCAGACGATTGAGGGTGTAATGCCTTAATTGTAGTTGCCTGGTACACATTTTGAATCA
This sequence comes from Coryphaenoides rupestris, assembly GCA_002895965.2. Classification (NCBI taxonomy): domain Eukaryota; kingdom Metazoa; phylum Chordata; class Actinopteri; order Gadiformes; family Macrouridae; genus Coryphaenoides; species Coryphaenoides rupestris. Next base: position 93,470 of record PIJE02000614.1, read on the forward strand.
AATAGAACTACATCACATGGGTGGCGTTGTCTCACCGATGGCGTCATGTTGAAGGGATTGTAGCTTCCACCTAGATTCTCACAGATCGCTCTGCTGTTAAAATCGATGCGTCGCTCCATGATGAACCAGGAAGCCTGCATGTTGTAAACAGACAAAAGACAATCAGTCTAATAAGTCTAAGACGAAGGTCATGTTAGTCATATAAATATGTGTGTAGGTGTCTGTGCTCACATTATTCAATGAAGAACGGAGATCCGCCTCCGCTGTAAGATCGCCGTTTGTCCCATCTGGGAATGTTTGCTGAGACTGTGCACATTTTTTATTTTAAAACACATAATAATCCAAACATATATGTCAATACAACAAAGAATGATATAGAATGTTAATTGCATGTTCTCATTTTCATTTGCCAAGCCACTACAGGCTACTAGAGTCACCTCTAGCCATTTTGTCTTTGGGGGATTCAGTTTGGGAGATACTGATGGCTGTAACATTGGGGCTCGCTATGGGGCTTCTGTAGGGGGGCGGGGGGGGGGGGGGGGCTGACAGGGACAGCTGTTCCCTTGATGAGCTACCTGGTGCACTGGGACAGTTGAGCCCGGTTAACCAGCTGGATGATGCTAAGCTAAGTTGTGATACCATCCCATTGGTTTCTCCGACCCACCAGAGCCATAATTAATTCAGTCTCTCCCTCGCTCTGAAATACGCTGCCATCTTTTTGTGACAGCTGGGGTTTTGATCAGTTAGTGAAGATTTTCAGTCGTGATATTTTGAGTAGTATCACAATTTCTACTTGCAAATTGGACCTGTAATAACAAACCAACAAGCAACACTTTTGTCATTAAATTACAATACATTTGCCTTTTATTGTATTATCATTAGCCTACTATTAGTAGTAGTAGTAATATAATATCTGGTCTTACCAACATAACTGTTCCAAGTACGCGATTGTTGAATACTGCCTTTGCAAATACCCAAGGACTGTCTGTTCTGTCCTCAGCTCTGATGTTAGCACACTGCATTCTACACGTGCACACACACACACACACACACACACACACACACAGTAATTGATATCGCTCAAGGGATTACATTTGAATAGAACACAACTTGATGAATCATGTGAATAACAGTGTTGTATTGTATCCGTACTGTAACTGTATAAAACTGTATCGGCAGATATTCGCTTGTTGCCAAAGTCTGTTCTTTTAGCCAACAAGGGTTTGGGTATCTCAATACATAGCTTTTTGCACCACCTATTTTACAAAGAAACAACAAATATCCACAGGGACCTACTCTCGCCCTCATTCACTCTCACACACACACACACACACACACTATATTTTGTCCTTCCTTACCTTGATCCATTCTCATAATGAATGACCAGGGACCTCCCCAGGATGCTGTAGGGCCCAAACAGGTGCAGGTTACTGTCCATGTAGAGCACGTTGCTTTCATTAAGACCCGTTAGCAATCCAAACTTGCCGCTGATGTCTCCTGTCTCGTACTGGTCCACGGTGCCAACTCCAGGGTCCAGGGACATTACAAAGAATGGGTTGAAGTGGCCCATGATGTTTTCGCTGGAGCAGGGCTCTGCACTGCTACTGTTGATGGGCAGCACGTGGACGTGGTAGCCTCCGGCCTGGGCGTTGAGGCCAGTCAGAGAAACATTTAGTACTGTGTGCCCCTGAGAGAGATTCTGAGAGAACTGCACCTGGCCCCTTGAGAGCCCGGGGCCAAACCAGACACCTGTGCTTGCTTTGATGGGGTGCACAAGTGTGATGTTAGCACAAGCTATCCTGGGACCCGCCCTCTCTGGCTGGTGGATGACCACTGAGCGGCCAAGCATGGACTCCGATCCTTGCAGCCAAGAGGTGGTATCCGTGAGGAATTGTTTTCCCTTCACACTGTCTATTCTGTTGGACAGGTTGAGTGCCAGGTGCTTAGAGGAGAGATCTCCCACTTCACAGGAAAGTGGGTTGGAGGGATTGCAGTGGAGAGCATAGCTGCTGTCTGTCGTGTTGATGCTGTGGGGGTTCCAGTGGCCCCCCGTTGTGTCACAGCGCCCTGGGTCATCATCACGCTCCGAGCTGATGGGGTACATGTGGACGTGCCAGTTGTGGTTGGTGGTGGAAATGGTCGAGGGTCTCCCATAGGCCAGATTCACGAAGATGGACACATCGGACAGCGGGTCATTCTTCAGCTGTGTGAAGTATACCTCTCCTACCACAGGGCTCTGAAACTTGGCCCTGACCATCACCACTTCTCCTGGGTAGCCGATGGGTGCACACACATATCTGGCCCCACTGAGATCGTGGATCACCACTGAGCGACCCACAATGCTGTTCCCTCCAAACAGAGGTAGGTTGTAGTCTGTGAAATTCACGTCAAAGGAGGACGAATTGAACAGAGACATGTGCTTGCCGCTGAGGTCCCCGACCTCGTATCTATCATGCGTTGAGCCGGGCACTTGGGGATACATGGAGTCACTTGTATTGAGGCCAAAGGGATTCCAGTGCCCGCCTACATTGTCATTTGAGCACACGCTTTGAGGTGGAGAATTGGCCGAGGGTGGGGGAAACATGTGAACGTGGTATTGCTGCAATCCCAATACTTGGGATAAATTTTGGACTTTCAACCGAAACTCAGTTATATCAAATGGTGAACGCTGCCGGAAGCTGAAAGAGCCTTCAATTCCCCTCATGTTCACTTGCGCACTAACCACTTTCTCCTGCAGCATGTAGAGTTGAGCACACTTGTAGTCAGAGCCAATTCTGTGTAGAAGAAATGTTACATTTTGTAGAGTACTGATGGGCAGGTCTAAGCGGGATTTTGCCCGGTTTAATGGGGTACCTACTGTCAGGACTCCCAACTTGTTGAGTGTCGTGGGGTCCAGACTTCCGAGAAGAGCACTACAGTTTTTGGCAGTGCTCTCAGAGCCAAAGAGTGTCATGTTTGTTTGCACGGCATCGACCAGACCTGTGATATACAGGTCTGAAAGAACCCAAACCATTTCACTGCTTTGGCGAATGTAAACTTTGCCTGCAATGGACCCTATAAACCTGGCCTGATATGTCATAAATGTAATACCAGTAGGCTCAACATCTTGCCTCAGGACTGCACATACTTGAAGCCCGTCACACGTGTCTATGGTCAGTACGATGTCATCCAAGTTTGACCTTTTGCTAAACAGATCTGACACATTGTTCAAGTTTGAGGATCTCATAGCCATGAAGGATGAGATTGATGGACCGACATTAGCCTGCGAACAAGGTTCAGCAAAATGGCCATACATGATCGGAAACTCTCTCAGGGTGTAATTCTCTGATCCGCAATGCGCTGGAGGACCGGCCACAAATACTGCAGCGTTGTCGCTGGCCGAATCAAAAGTCACATTCCCTGTGAAACCACCCATGTTTAGGATAGCAGTAAACATAACACAGGAACCAGTACCTACAAAAAAACAAAACAAAAATATAAATGGTTGTGTTATTTTAGTGATTGACTCCTTTTGCACAATTGAGAATGTGTTTTGGATGTGTATTCTCAGATATTCTGTTGTGTAATCACACTGATTGTCTCTTAGAAATATGATGAATTGTGTGAGTAATCTCCTGTGACCCTATATATGCTTGGGAACCACTGCCTTGAAGGAACACAACAACAATATAACGCAGCAGTGCGTATATAGGAAACAATCTTATAGTGTACATAGAGTACATAGTGATTACTCTATTAAACTAAGACAAAATACTGACAGTCATTATGTAAATCTACCCATTCATCCATTAATTTTCTTCTGCTTATCTGGGCCCGGGTCGCGGTGGCAGCCGGCTAAGCAGGGCCCCCCCAGACATCCTTCTCCCCAGCCACACTCTCCAGCTCTTCCTGGGGGATCCCGAGGCTTTCCCAGGCCAGACGAGATATATAATCTCTCCAGCGGGTTCTGGGTCTGCCCCGGGGTCTCCTCCCAGTTGGACGTGCCCGGAAAACCTCTAAGGGGAGACGCCCGGGGGGCATCCTAATCAGATGCCCGAACCACCTCAGCTGACTCCTTTCATCACGGAGGAGCAGCGGCTCTACTCCGAGCTCCCTCCGGATGTCTGAGCTCCTCACCCTATCTCTAAGGCTGAGCCCAGCCACCCTGCAGAGGAAACTCATTTCGGCCGCTTGTATCCGCGATCTCATTCTTTCGGTCACTACCCAAAGCTCGTGACCATAGGTGAGGGTTGGAACATAGATGGACCAGTAAATCGAGAGCTTCACCTTCCAGCTCAGCTCCCTCTTCACCACAACGGACCGGTACAGCGCCCGCATTACTGCAGATGCCCCCAATCTATCTGTCCATCTCCCGCTCCATTTTGCCCTCACTTGTACACAATTATGTACATTTTTTTAAATGACGACTTGGCTCCTACATTAGCATGGGGAATTACGAAGTGCTATATATCTAATTATGAAGTTTTAAATGCATGCTTGCCTTCTTGTTATGAGTTAGTCACTATTTTAAAGGTGTGTGCATTGTGCACCGGCTCCTGAATGCTTTGTGTGTGTGTGTGTGTGTGTGTGTGTCAGCAAGTGGCAGAACAAATATGTGATTGCTTCAATTGTCGGGTTTTTCAATTTATATGAATCTCAAATAAAGACATGAACCAGATTCACAAAACCGATATGCGTGCGTGAGTGAGTGTGTGTGCATTTGCGTTCGTGTATGTTTTCTCAAACCTCGCAGTATGATTAGGCCACTGCAACTACATTTAAATGTACAATTACCCGAATGTACCGTATTGACACATAATACACTCATACATAGACACTAACAGTAACCGTTCAGAGTTCCACGTAACTCTACTCGACAGTCTGGAGAAAAAAATACTAAATACAAAAACAAAAAACGCTTGCCAAACACTTACCTAGCAGAGCCCACAGCAGGCAACAGGTCGGAAGATACCTCATTTTAGACAGGTACCCGCAGGAACAACCAGGAGGAAATTATTTTCTTTTCAAAGGTAAAACCTCCCCCCCCCACCCCCCTACACACACAGCAATCTAGTGTCGGCACTTAATGGAAGCTTGAAAATCCGCCCAGAACTCAGGATAAAAAAACAAAACAAATGTAAAAAAAACAACGACAGTGGAACAGGCTGCAGAAAAAAAAGAATCACTGACAGGCTGCCAGCCGGTCATTCATTGACACTGAGGTGCTGTTGCATCCGTCCCCCGGCTCTTTATAGGCTGTGGGCGGGGGAGTGGTCACTGAGGTGAGCCCTGTGAGCTGCTGTGGCTCTCGCCGTGTCCTTCATCACTTGGCAACGCTCTCGCTGGAGGTGAGCCGCTCCATTTTGCAGAGGAGTGTCACGAGGAGGTGAGGGAGAGGGTGACCGGTTTCTCATGTGTCGTGGACAAAATATGTGAGTGCGTGCGTACGTGTGTGCGTGCGTGCGTGCGCGTCCGTGTGCGTGTGCACGTGGCAGAGCCAGCTTGTTTCCAGAAGTTTTATTTCCTCAACTCGTGTTGCCGTCATTTCCCGCTGTAGTGCACACAAATATGACACAATAACCTGAGTATATATAGAGCTTATGTGAAGCGCCATTGTTGTGCTTTTAGCAAAAAATAGTGCAACCAAACTACAGCCATGTTGTTTTACTTCCTTTCCTCAGGTTTCAGATCACTTTCCACTGCGTTGGCTTCCCGGTTTTGAGTACAGGGGAAAGCAGAAATGTAGAACAATGTAGCCTGTTTATTCACCCGCAGACCAGTGGACGGTTATGTTTGGGGAGAGGCCTTGCTTTAGGTCGCTACTCTCACATTGTGGAGGGCATGTGGTGCTTGATGGCATCGGTGTAGAGCACTGATTGTAGTGGATGGAGGAATCGTGATGTGGTCATTTCTGTCTCCCTGCCTGCACATATACATGCATTCACATGCACGCACCCACCTACGCAAACACACACACATACACAAACACACTGTGTATAAAATGTGTCTTATCTGATTACCGACACATTACATTTACGTTTACATTTATGGCATTTGGCAGATGCTTTTATCCAAAGCGACTTACAAAGAGTATTTGTTGAAGGAGAGGCAGCAATATCACTGTGGTACCTGAAGATAAGAATAGAGCTGTTTTCGAGCATTCATATTTATGAGACGAATAGAACGAGTTTCATAATTGCTAAGTTGCCTGCATAAGTAGCTGGGCAGGCGTGTGATTCTAAGCATGCTGCAACATCTGAGAACGAACAACAATGCTAAGTGCCATTAATAAATGTCAAGACGTACAAACACGCAGGTTAGTGCTAGGATTATCGGAGGAGGGTGGGGGTGGGGGGGTTATGTAGAGTCCAGGTGAACTCGGAACAGGTGAGTCTTGAGTCTCTTGCGGAAGCTGGCGAGCGACTCGGCCGTCCTGACATGAGCCGGGAGCTCATTCCACCACTGCGGAGCCAGAACCGTGAAGAGTTGGGACTTGGAAGAGCGATGTTTGGCTGTTTTTAGTGAAGGCGGTACCAGTCGTTTGGCAGAAGTTGCCGAGCGGAGTGCTCGGGCTGGGGCGTAGGGTCTGACTAACGTTTGGAGGTAGGTAGGGGCGGTTCCGTTGACAGCCATGAAAGTCAGTACCAGAGTCTTGAATCGAACGCGAGCGAATTACCGGGAGCCAGTGGAGGGCGCGGAAGAGAGGGGTTACATGGGAGAATTTAGGTAGGTTGAACACAAGGCGTGCTGCTGCTTTGTGGATACGTTGTAGGCGGGGAGTCCAGCCAGGAGAGAGTTGCAGTAGTCGAGACAAGTGATAACGAGCGATTGGACCAGGATCTGCGCTGCTTCATGTGTGAGGAAGGGCCGGATCTTGCGGATGTTGTAGAGAGCAATTCTACAAGATCGGGCCACAGAGGTAATGTTGGCGTTGCAGGACAGCTGGTCATCCAGTACCACGCCAAGGTTCCTTGCCGTGGGTGCAGGGGAGACTTCGATGTCCTCGATGGTGACAAGTAGGTCCATCTGAGGGCAGTCTTTACCCGGTATGAAGAGAAGCTCAGTCTTGTCGAGGTTGAGCTTCAGGTGGTTGACGGTCGTCCATCTGCTGATGTCGGCCAGGCATTTTGAGATGCGTGTTGCGATGTGGGTGTCTGAGGGGGGGAAGGAAAGAAACAGTTGGGTGTCATCAGCATAGCAGTGGTAGGAGAAGCTGTGGGATGTGATTACAGAGCCGAGAGATCTAATGTATAAAGAAAACAGAAGGGGTCCCAGTACTGAGCCTTAGGGTACTCCGGTGTCAAGGGTGCAGGGTCTGGACAGGGAGCCATTCCATGTGACCTGATAGGTGCGATCTGTCAGGTAGGAAGTGAATACGGGCCGAACTTTGTTCTCGCGTCGTGTCCGAGAACTATTGTGTGATTGGTAAATTTGAAGTGGGTGTGGTTAATGCGCTTTCCGCTGGCGCGGAAGTTTGCTGCTGTGGGCGGTGCCTTTGAGTTCTGCACTTGAGTTCTCATGGAGTATGAAATGTCCAGGGCTGAGAGAACTTTGTTCTTGTTCTCGCAGCCCTGGGTGCTTAAAAGCACCAACAATGGGGGTGTAGGGCTCATTAGATGGGCAAGCTGAAGCATTGATTAAGCTGAGACACAGCAGCACCCCATTCTCCCCATCTAGTACTGCCAAACAGTGTTCATTATGGGTTATTAATGCGCTTTTCCTCGGCTGATGATATTAAGGCTAAAATGGGAGCCAAATGGAGGCTGAAGAAAACCTTTTTGTACTCGCTGGTATGTGACACTTTCAAAGCAATTTGGCGTTACGTTATTTATTTAATTTGCTTGTTTGATTGTTTTCCTACTGTTTTATCATGTATTTTATCTTGTGCAGCGTGACTCATGTCTAGAAAGGTGCTATATAAATAAAGTTTATTATTATTATTATTTATAAATAATGTATGATGTTCCCTGTATGTTTTAGTGTGTTTCCCCGCCCTTGATTGTCTGCACCTGTTTTCACTTCCCTTCTTAGCATCTCCCTATTTATACCTACCCTAAATATTCCCTGTCAGATCCTCATCATAGTTCATGTGTTCATGTGCTATTATCTGAACCTAGAAAGTAAGCAGCATTCTCGACATTATTTTTGCACACCCTTACCCAATGTCCCATCTTCCTGCACCTGTTGCTCATGGACTTGACTGCGGGGCAATTTTCCTGTGTCTTGTGCATTGCTTTCATACATGCTACTTATGTTTAAAATGTTGCTCAGCATCTTGATGCTGCTTCCGCTCTATTGTGTACTTTCTGTGGTCCTATGCTACTTACTGTTCAGTGCATGTAGCCTCACCTTGTCAGCCTCAACTTGGGCTTTTACATCCTCCTACTGGCAAAGTCATAGAAAGACCAACTGATCTGAGATCAGACGCACCTGACATGACACTGGAGTGAAGAGCGCTGTTGAGAATTACAAACCAGATTAAATTGAATAAATAATTGGGTGGTTTGGGGATTAGCACACGTCATAGGTTAATTAGGCATAGAAAACACATGTTCTAATTCTTATATGCATATTTGTATCCACTATTTGTGGTGCCGACTACCAAGCACGACAACCACCAGTTGAGGAGATTCTTCACAATGGCTTACTTTTATAATGTAATTTTTATTGTGATGTCCTGTAAATAATGACTTGAAGTTTTATACATGTGTGTCTATTGTGCTAGTTCATCTCCCTTTTAAAATGACTCATGCCCCTTTTCCACCAAGGCATTTTCAGGGCCGGTTCGGAGCCAGAGCCTAAAACAAACCAGTTTTTCGTGTTTCGACAGCCAAAGAACCGGCTCTCGGCCAGGAAAACTGGTTCGTTCTTGGCCCCAACTCTTTGCTGGGCCAGATAAGCACCGACTAAGAACCGACTACGTCAGAGGCTGGGGGCGGGCTGGGGGCGGGATTAGCAAGTCCGGCAAAAACTTTCTGAGCTCCATTTCACAACAAACCCCGACAATGGAAATGACTACTCCGATACAACCGCACCGATACCAGAGTTTGCTTGAATCCAAACTAGGCTCAAAACATCATAATTTATTTGCAGAGGTGGAAAGAGTACTAAAATATTCTACTCAAGTAAAAGTACTATTACTTTGATGAAATTTTACTTAAGTACAAGTAAAATAACCAGTCTAAAAATGTACTCAAGTAAAAGTAAAAAGTAGCTTGTTTTAAATTTACTGAGGGTAAAAGTTACTTAGTTACAGGTGGGGGGTCTCTTCTTTGTAGTGCAAAAGGCCAAGGGGATAACAATCTAAAACTAGTTGTTTTTAATTCAAGGAAAATCTTTACAAATTAAAGTGCAATAACACATGTCGACATTTAAGACCCTTAGGGAGGTATAATGTGTCAGGGTGCTTAGGTTTAGGGTGCTGCTGTGATCGTGACTGGATACCTGGCCACCCCACGGCTACCAGCTTGCTCTCCAGCCAGCACCCCATCACAATATTACTATTCCATTTACCATTTGTACTTTGTCGCTTATAATTGTTATGCTTTGTTACCCCTTTTTTTAATGCCCATATGACACCCATTGCACTCCGAACCGTCCCTGGAAGGAGGGATCCCTCCCTCTGTGTTCCTTCTCCAGATTTCTTCATTGTACATTAATCAGAATCAGAATCAGAATCGCTTTATTCTCCAAGTAGTTTTCACATACGAGGAATTTGCTGTGGTTGTTGGTACATACAGACAACATAGGAGTAATAATAATAAGAATTAAAAAGCATTAAAAAGCAAGTAGTGTAAAAACGACAATAAGCATAAATATAAAATAAAGTAGAATAGTATGAATGGATATATACAATACAGAATGATTTATGAATGATGATATACAATATATACAATGATGATATACAATTCAGAATGATTTATGAATGATGAGATATTTGCAATAGAGAATGATGAGATATTTACAATACAGAATGATTTTTCAGAATATGGAACAGGTGTGGGTTGTGCGTTATTGTCATGTGTACTGTCTATGGAGGTGGGATAAGAGTCTGTGTCAGTGGGGATCCCGGGCCTTGTTAATGAGGCTAACTGCAGATGGGAAGAAACTGTTTTTGTGGCGAGAGGTTTTGGTCCTGATGGACCGCAGCCTCCTGCCAGAGGGAAGTGTTTCAAACAGTTTGTGTCCGGGGTGAGAGGGGTCGGCCACAATCTTTCCCGCACGCCTCTGGGTCCTGGAGGCATACAGGTCCTGGAGAGATGGCAGATTGCAGCCAATCACCCTCTCTGCGGAGCGGATGATATGCTGCAGTCTGCCCTTGTCCTTGGCGGTGGCAGCAGCGTACCAGATGGTAATGGAGGAGGTGAGGATGGACTCGATGGTGGGAGTGTAGAAGTGCACCATCATCGTCTTTGGCAGGTTGAACTTCTTCAACTGCCGCAGGAAGAACATCCTCTGCTGGGCTTTTTTTGTGATGGAGCTGATGTTCAGCTCCCACTTGAGGTCCTGGGAGATGATGGTTCCCAGGAAGCGGCAGGACTCCACAATATCGACTGGAGAGTCTCTCAGGGTGATGGGGGTGAGTGGGGCTGGGTTCTTTCTGAAGTCTACAACTATCTCCACTGTGGTACCTGAAGATAAGAATAGAGCTGTTTTCGAGCATTCATATTTATGAGACGAATAGAACGAGTTTCATAATTGCTAAGTTGCCTGCATAAGTAGCTGGGCAGGCGTGTGATTCTAAGCATGATACAACATCTGAGAACGAACAACAATGCTAAGTGCCATTAATAAATGTCAAGACGTATAAACACGCAGGTTAGTGCTAGGAGGGGGGGGGGGGTTATGTAGAGTCCAGGTGAACTCTGAACAGGTGGGTCTTGAGTCTCTGCGGGAAGCTGGGCGAGCCGACTCGGCGCCTGACATTTGCCGGGGAGCTCATTCCACCACTGCGGAGGCCAAGAAACGGCGGACAGAGTTGGGACTTGGAAGAGCGATGTTTGGCTGTTTTAGTGAAGGCGGTAGCCAGTCGTTTGGCAGAAGTTGGCCGAGCGGTAGTGCTCGGGCCGGGCGTAGGGTCTGACTAATGTTTGGAGGTAGGTAGGAGCGGTTCCGTTGACAGCCATGAAAGTCAGTACCAGTGTCTTGAATCGAAATGCGAGCGATTACCGGGAGCCAGTGGAGGTTGCGGAAGAGGGGGGTTACATGGGAGAATTTAGGTAGGTTGAACACGAGGCGTGGCTGCTGCGTTTCTGGATGCGTTGTAAGGGCTTGATTGTTGAGGCGGGAGTCCAGCAGGAGAGAGTTGCAGTAGTCGAGACGAGTGCTAACGAGCGCCTTGGACCCAGGATCTGCGCTGGCTTCACGGTGTGAGGAAGGGCCCGGATCTTCGCGGAATGTCTGTAGAGAGCAATTCATACAATGAATCGGGCCACAGAGGTAATCGTGGCGGTTGCAGGACAGGCTGGTCATCCAATACCACGCCCAAGGTTCCTTTGCCGTGGCCTGCAGGGGAGAGCTTCGATGTCCTCGATGGTGACAAGTTAGGTCCATCTGAGGGCAGGTCTTCCCCGGTATGAAGAGAAGCTCAGTCTTGGTCGAGGTTGAGGCTTCAGGTGGTTGGCGGTCGTCCATCTGCTGATGTCGGCCAGGCATTTTGAGATGCCGTGTTGCGATGTGGGGTGTCTGAGGGGGGGAAGGAGAGAGAAACAGTTGGGTGTCATCAGCATAGAGTGGTATGGAGAAGCCGTTGGGATTGATTACAGAGCCCGAGAGATCTAATGTATAAAGAAAACAGAAGGGGTCCCAGTACTGAGCCTTAGGGTACTCCGGTGTCAAGGGTGCAGGGTCTGGACAGGGAGCCATTCCATGTGACCTGATAAGTGCGATCTGTCAGGTAGGAGGCTTGTAAAGCCATTTGAGACTATCTGTTCCGGCTCGCCGTCCTCGCCTCCACGTCCGCCTCTCTCCCCTCCCGCTACGCGCCCTTCGTGCTCCTCTGCGCGCCGCCTCGGACCGGGCATACGGCGTTCCAGCTCCCCTGAGTTCCCCCTGGCTACCGGGCTCTCACGTTCCCCGTCCCCCGCCAGCTATGTCCTCTCGGCAGGCTCCTCCCACTTCTCTCACCTCTCTGAGTCGGATCCCGACATTCCCAGCACGTCGGCGCATGTGCAACGGCAGGAGCGGCGATGACGCTTCCACAAGCACGGCTCTGCTCACCTGCTCGTCATTCCCAATCACCGCACCTGTCTCTTGTCTGCAATCACCTTCAACCCTACAAGAACCTGGTCTGCACTCCACTCATCGCCAGATCTTACCATAAACTACGAGTGCATCCCGGACCCCCTCTGCTGAGTCGTGCTAACCTGCAGAGCCCTCACCCTGCTCCACCTACAACCCTCTACAGCTCTCACGAGCACATTGCCTTATTATTTTGTGGCATCCCTTTTTGTGGCAACCCCTTTGTGTTACGTTATTAAACCGCCCTCTGGGCTTGAACCTGAACTTACGCCTCCTCCATTGCTGTGCGCCTGGGTCTTACCCCCACACCCTAACACTATATTGTGATTAAGGGCTATACAATGAATTGAATTTAATTTAGTTTTAGTTCAGACCATCCCATAAAACATTTTCAAACAATACAACCATTGAAGGTGGTATAAGTTGTGTATTCTGTAGGCCATCCTTCTTTTCTTCACCAACAAACACCAACAACGGTCATACTGCAAATCTATAAATCAAAACGGGTCACAAGTGGAAGACCAAAATCTAAGTATCAGGGACATTCAAGATGTAAGACAAAACTGTGGCATTCTTTGATATCAGACTGTGCTCTTCCGTTTGAATAACAAAACATGTCAAATAAACTCCAAACATCTTAAATGAACCGCATGGCACCTGCTAAGAAAAAACAACCTGCTCCTTTTCCACTAGAGATCTAGTACAACTATAGTACCCCCTCTGTGTAGCAGGACATCACAGCGACGCCAATATTTAGCTGACTGTTTCACACAGCAAGGAGACAAAAAGAGACATAAAATCACCTCAACTATTTACAAAGTTAATACAAGTTACGAAGTGAATATGCAGTATTTACGATAAGAATCACGATGCAAAAAAATATGAAAGATTCAAGCCTCAACCTCACATAGTTCCCCCTGCGTAATGTAGTTTATGTAGGAAGAGACGCAGAGCTCCACATTGAGAGGGTGATTTTTTTCCTTTCGTTTTTTTACTCCGTAACGGATGGGATTTAAAAAGTACAGATTTTAAAAACTACTTAAAAAAGTACAAGTACACAAAAAACTACTCATCTAAACATTGCACCGACACCTTTAATATTTGTTCATTTGTTCATTTGTTCAAAAAGTACAATATGGTAATTTATGCATGAATCTTCACACATTTAGCCTACACGATGATTTTCATTTGCTTGGAAATATGTGTCGACTATTGCAGTTTAGCTGCATAAAGAACAGACCATTTTTCCCCACCTAGACTTAGACACTGATGTATTTTTGGAATTAGCATGGATCTTTAGGCCTGAAGTTTTAACATGAGTCATGAGAGTAAATATATATAATACATGTATATAATATATACATGTAAAGAAATAAGAATAGATTGTTTGATATCAAAACAATCACCATGGGTATCATCCAAATTATAGCTTGACAATAAAGCGGATCCAAAGGCCACCATACTTGGAGAATCCATAGTAGACAAGAGACTATCTTAGATTGAAGATCTGAATCTAAACCCAGCTGGATGGATGGATGGATCTAAACCCAGCATTGTAGAACATGGAGTGTAGCGATCAGGAAGATGATAAGATTGCTTCCTGGGACCAGCAGCCATGCAGCTGCTTCTGGAGCTTCTGCTGGAGCCTCTGTTTGAGGATCTAAATGAGGAACGTTCCATTTATTTAATTATCAAATATTAATTAAATACAAAATTAATTTTGAAATTCATATTTTGATTAAATTAGGCATTATATTTAATGTTTAAAAGCAACTATTTTAAAGCACTAGAGAGTAAACAGAATCCATTCAGACTTTATATTCTTTATTTGGACACAAACAAACAAGAGCGTACTTACTAATCCTGGAGCATTTTGAAGATTCTCTGAATGGACCCATTGTCTCATTGTTTTTAACTGTTTCCAGATTTTTGCACTTATTTCTCCTAGAAGAAATACAAAATGCTTAGATATACATACAACAAAAAAGGCCAGAAAAGATATAGATAAAAACTGTGTATTATGTGTGTCACAGGGTTTGCATGTGATAAAAAAAAAGAGAGAGTACCTAAACGCAGGCAGCAGAATATCTGAAATGATTTTAATAAAAAAATAAAATAAACGAATAGCACCACTATCAAAATGGGGCAAGGAAAACTAAAGCTACCATAACTGGACAAGAGCATGACACACCTGAATACCACATCTAATGACAATGGACTAACAAGGAACACAGGATTGGGGCAGGTATAAATAGGGAGAAAACTCATCAGGGAAGTGGAGACAGCTGTAGACAATCAAAGGTGGGGAAATAACACCAGAATATGTAAACTCCAAAATAAAACATGAAACAATGAACAACAGATAAACTAAAACACAAAATTATGTGGGTGGAACATCACGGGAAGCTAGTTCATCCTTCATGTAAGGTGCTAACCCGTGGAGGAACACGTCCCGGAGTCCAGAGTGGTGCCAGTCACTCTGCCGAGCCTTGGTGTGGAAACCAATCGCGTAATCAGCCACCGTCTGGTTCCCCTGACGCATGCTCAACAGAGTACAAGCTGCGTCAGAGCTGTGCTTCCCCCCGCCGAACACTGTGCAAAGTTCTGACGACCCACAGGCGTTGGTCCATCTCTCCCCCTCAGCAGTGCCCCACCGGGGGGCTCTGCCCGTCAGATGATTTATCGTAAAAGCCACCTTGGCTTCTTCAGAGGCAAAAGTGTGTGGCTGTAGAGCGAACAAAATGGAGCAGTTTGTGATGAAGGTGTTGCAGCCTTCTGGATTCCCAGCGTAGCGCTCCAGCGTTCCAACCTGGGGTTTGGGGGCTGGTCCAAGGAACGGAGGCACTGGGGCTGGTGGAAGAGGAACCACCGGTGGAGTTAGCAGGGTTACCATGTTTGCCAACGTGTTCATGAGCCATTGAATCTCTGCTGCCATAGCACTCATTGATCGATCATGACTTGCTGCCAGAGCTGTCAACACTTGATCATGGCTTGCTGCCATTTGTCTGTCTTCATGCTGCTGCAGGGCAGCCTCGATTCGGTCAAAGTGGCTCTGTCCCGAGGTGTTGTGCGCTGGGTCCATGTTTGGCCCGATTGTGCTGAAACGGGTGTGTGTTGAACCCAATTTCAGCACAAACAAACGTTTAAGAAGAATTTTAATTATCTCCTTGGGGCGAAATGCAGAGTCCAAAAAAATACAATCGCCCAAAATAATAACCAGACAGATTATATGGGGATATGCTGAAGAGTCTTGCATACGTGAGCAAAGATACAATCTGGCAGTGAATGTTTGGAAAGGCGGAGTTTATATAGGAATAAGGTTGGGTAACGTTTAAATTTTATCGATTCCGGTTCTTATTTAAATAAATAATAGATATGGATTAATCTAGAGCAGTTAATTAAACTAAGGTAGACAAAAGGAAACCCACACTCACAGTCACAAATCCACTCAGATCCTTGTCAGACATGCTCAATGACTTGATAACTGAAATTAGTACCGGAGATAGAGGCAACGTTGAAACTTTTTGTCTGGAAAATACTGGTTTAAATTAACCAAACAACACCGTCATATTTGTGGATAATTAGTTGTAGAAAATGTTCTAATCTCTCATACATTCCACCCAACAACAACACAGTGGAAAGCAGTAACAGTTGAACCATTTGTGGATAATAACATTTGGAGCTGTTTGTTGCTAGTAAGATGCTCGCGCTGGCTGACACATTCGCACTCGGAGACTGCAAGACATCAAACGCGGTACATTCTTTCAAATCGATGCCGTGCTGCCTTAAATGTCAGATTTGAGGTGCAACCTGTCTTGCAGCTATACCGCAGTCCATCTTTCACACTGCTGACATTAGCATGTGTAAGTTATGGCAGGTAGCTGCCACGTCATTGCAGATATATAGCCTTTGTTTGCAAAAATAAAGATTTATATCTCTTTTAGGAACCGATAAGCAGAACCAAATTATAACTCATTTTAGATTCGGTTCTAATTTGGAACCGAGTTTCGGTTCCCAACCCTATATAGGGAGTGATCGATGCGGGAACAGGTGGAGGTGATAAGTAGGGTAATTGACGTTGAAGGTGGATACTCACGGTTATGGAATGTGGATCATGACATACATAACCGGTGTGTCAACATAAAATACCATACAAGACATTGTGATCGTATCATCTTTAGGCTGTCTATGTTCAAATAACTATTCTAATACGTAGTCCATTTTATAGTATAATGAAATATCAAAATCAGGAACACATTCAATATGAAATGAAAAGTCTAATACATTTTGGAGGGTGACATAAATCATGGAATGAAGACAAAATGGTTAACTTAAATCAAAATAATTGTACTAAGTGACAATACTGCATGTCTGGTTCCCCCTACCTACCAAATAACGTGACTCAAATGAAGCTCTGGGCAAGTGCAGCGCGAGTCCCACTATGCATGTCACACATAACACATACCGCTAGAGGGCGCTGGTTCCCTTTAAGCTATCATTTAAACAGGCAAACCTTCAACTCCGTTACATATACAGCTAAATAACCTAAGTCTACGGTAACGTGTTCAATTAAATGAGTCAAATGATATGTTTGGCAAATTTTAATTAAAGAACGAGCAAACCGGAAAGGATAATACTATTACTGAACAATTACGATAATACTAAACTATTAGACTGGTTCGAACATTCGCCTTACCTTACCTGTCAGTTTTGATATAGGTTATACAAATACGAAAAACATATTTCATGTCGATATTTCATGGTTTGATGTGTTCACGTACGAAGCATGAAAATAAAAATACAAACTCAAATGAAAACGTGCAACGGGGAAAGCCTCGCGTCACTTCCTGCCATAGTGTCAGTCATGACTTCCGCAAGTCGGGAACACTAGATTTACACATCATGCGTGCTTCGTACCAACGTGTGACAGACGGCTGCTTTAGACCATCCGCTTTATTGCATAGCGATGAACAAACCTAACGCCCCGGCAACAACGTGGTTGAATCAAGCCCATTGAGCTGTGGAGCAAGCGTCTCGCCGCCCGTTTGATGCACGGCTATGAGGTGAACACAAGTTAGCCGCAACGGTACACCTGCACGAACTTCACAGCAGGTATATATCATATATATATATATGTATATATATCATCACGTCATCATTTTTCATGCTCGCTTTACCACGAAAGACGTGTTTGTGTTGACAGTTCTTAGTTTGTTGTCTTTGTAGCCTGCTTGTGCAATGTCAAATGTTCTCGTCTTGAACAATAATGTACGTGTTGGCGCCACTGTCGATGAGGAGGAGCAAGTGCCGGGTCGATGTGTACATCTGTCACCGTCCAACGAGAGGGATGGATGCTCGTTACTCATCGGTTGTGTGATCGTGTCATTGCTATGAATACGATGGGAACTGCTCTCTGTCCTTCAGACCGTTCAGCAGAGCGTTTTGCAGCAAGTGTCATTAATTGGCTGTTGTTCATATCATGCCGTTCTTTATTTGCCGTCCTTACTTAATTCCAAATGTGGTGACCAGTTACCAAATGCAGTGACGCACAGAACCAGGTTAACACATGCATGAAGTACAACACGTAAACATTTTCCTCACTCACTCGAATGGAATAGTTTATTTCTGAGAGGCCTGTGCATTTTACTAAACGTATCTCGTTCTCTGGCTTCCCCCTATGTGTGCTTTGATGGCGTCCTCAGTGCTAAGGATAAGGGGATGGTTGTCTCTCCTTTGCAATCGAATATAAATAAGCATATACTCAAGGTACTTAAAAATACAAATAGCCAAATTGTGCTTGTTGTTTACATACACTCACCGGCCACTTTATTAGGTACACCTTGCTAGTACCGGGTTGGACCCCCCTTTGCCTTCAGAACTGCCTTAATTCTTCATGGCATAGATTCAACAAGGTGCTGGAAACATTCCTCAGTGATTTTGGTCCATATTGACATGAGAGCATCGCGCAGTTGCTGCAGATTTGTCAGCTGCACATCCATGATGTGAATCTCCCGTTCCACCACATCCCAAAGGTGCTCTATTGGATTGAGATCTGGTGATTGTGGAGGCCATTTGAGTATAGTGACTGATTGTCATGTTCCGAGATGATTATCCTGCTGAAAGTAGCCATCAGAAGATGGGTACACTGTGGTCATAAAGGGATGGACATGGTCAGCAACAATACTCAGGTAGGCTGTGGTTGAGCTTTGTGACATGCTGAAGTAGCCATCAGAAGATGGGTACACTGTGGTCATAAAGGGATGGACATGGTCAGCAACAATACTCAGGTAGGCTGTGGTGTTTAAACGATGCTCAATTGGTACTAAGGGGCCCAAAGTGTGCCAAGAAAATATCCCCCACACCATTACACCACCACCACCCAGCCTGAACCAGTTGATACAAGGCAGGATGGATCCATGCTTTCATGTTTTTACGCCAAATTCTGACCCTACCAATCTGCATGTCGGCAGCAGAAATCGAGACTCATCAGATCCAGGGCAACATTTTTCCAATCTTCTATTGTCCAGTTTTGGTGAGCCGTGTGAATTGGTAGCCTCAGTTTCCTGTTCTTAGCTGACAGGAGTGGGCACCCGGTGTGGTCTTCTGCTGCTGTAGCCCAATCTGCTTCAAGGTTCGACGTGTTTGTGCGTTCAGAAATGCTCTTCTGCACTACCTTCGGTTTGTAACGAGTGGTTATTTGAGTTACTGTTGCCTTTCTATCACCTCCAACCAGTCTGGCCATTCTCCTCTGACCTCTGGCCTCAACAAGGCATTTTCACCCAGAGAACTGCAGCTCACTGGATATTTTCTCTTTTTCGGACCATTCTCTGTAAACGCTAGAGATGGTTGTGCGTGAAAATCCCAGTAGATCAGCAGTTGCTGAAATACTCAGACCAGCCGTCTGCCACCAACAACCATGCCACGTTCAAAGTCACTTAAATCACCTTTCTTCCCCATTCTGATGCTCTGTTTGAACCTCAGCAGATCATCTTGACCATGTCTACATGCCGAAATGCATTGCGTTGCTGCCATGTGATTGGCTGATTAGATATTTGTGTTAATGAGCAGTTGAACAGGTGTACCTAATACAGTGGCCAGTGAGTGTATATGTGTATACATATGCACACAGATAAGTAAAGGTAACTAACTAAAAGTAGGAAAATGTGTAAACACTGCAACACTTTTCTAAAGGTGCCTGTTCTAGTTTGTATGTACAGTATGTACAGGTATGTGTAGTGGTCACCACTTGTCTGACTGTCGGTACTTGGTTCGGATGGGGCCCCAATCCTAGCCTCTCAAGGGATAGTTAGCCTCCAGTATATGACGGAATAGAGAGAAAATGCTAACAAATTACTCCCCATTCTCTTTGGTGCAGACTTTTCTCTTCCTGTGTTGATCTAGATTTTGTATAATTATCATGAATATTCACTTACTGAAGGCTGTCTAGTTTTTTTACATTTGGGTTATTATGGCTATTTACGGCTGGTCTCAAGAGGAGTAAAGTTTCCTTAAAACACTGCTGTTGAAATGCATGGTGTGGTGAAGAGTTCTCCTGCAACAACAGACGCTGTTGAAGAGTTCTCCTGCAACAGCGTCAGTTCAATTATATACCTAAAACATATCTAGGCCTCATTGAACATTAAAACTGCAGTTGACAGCTCCATCATAGATGAATGAAATCTTGACAGTGATACAAAAACATTACATAGAACAGAAGGCATATTTCCATTGCTCATTTCCTTCATTTTCTAGATGGGTAATATAGCTTTTCTAAATAATTTTCCTTAATAAATAAATCAATCAATCAATGTTTTGCCTATACAAGTAATGAGGCTGTACTATATTATATTGTATGTGATATATATTATTTTATACATTATATTAATGTTAAAAGTAGTCCCTAGTATTATATTGTTTTCACTCATAGCACCTGCATGGTATAGTTGCACATCTGGAAATGAACACAATGAATGAACTGAACTAACATTTGGGGTTGTATTCTCATTGTAAAAATTGCCTGCATGAGCTTTGTTGATGCAAAAGAAAGATGTCTGAGACCTACTGGCAGGTGGCTCTTTAGTTCCTGGGGTAGAAAAACACAAGGGAAGGATTGAGCTGTTACAGAGGATCCAATCAGCCCAGTCCTGTCTACTAATGAGGGCCAGAGGAAGGCCTTTTCTCCAGGAGGAGACATTACTCTCTCGCTCTCGCTCTCTCTGTGTCTGTGTGTGTGTGTGTGTGTGTGTGTGTGTGTGTATTCCACAACTTCCTTAATAATCATAGTAATGAGTTGTCTGAAGATAAATTGATCACACGAGAACTGTGTATGTTCTTGATTAAGAATGAGGTTCTTCAAAATGGAAAACATTAAAAAGAACTCTTGCAGCCTCCCTCTGGTCTGTAATGACAGTGTTTTGGCAGGGTCATTTCTTGCAATGCCATCACCACGAGAAGCAATGCACATGTGTGTGAACTCGCACGACCATGCCTGTACACTTGCTTTTATTGCACGTGTGCCTGTGCATGTTCACGCACGGCTCTGTGCTGGTGGGCATGAAAGGATCCAGAGTGGCTGCATCGCTGTTAATTTGAACCTGTCCAGAGGACAGCGATGACATCACAATTACCTCACCCGGCTCCACTTATCAAAAACACATGGCCTAACTCCCCCTTCCACTGACACATTGATTGGGTCTTGGATTGGGAAGTTTCTTTCCTTTTGGTGTAGGCCTAACGGCACATTATGTCTGCATGCCTGATTTACTTTTATTTGTTGGATTTTCTTACCTTTTGGATTTGGTTTTTCAACATCTGGCCTTTGGTCTGGTTTGTTTTGTGGGTTTTGTACGTATATACTCAATTAATGCCATAGTATTATTGCGATAATGGGCTGTTTTTAATCCCAGATATGCTTTTGCTCAATGTCATAGCTTTTGCACTGAAGGCCAATTCATGTTTCTTGTGACTTGGAAGAAAATGCAATGCTGTAGTGTTGTGAAATATTATTATGGAAGAAAGGCATTGACAGAATATGCTAAATTGTTGCCCTTTTAAATTCCAATCATAGTGCTTGCTTGTTGTGCATTCTAGCCGAGGCAAACTATGTGAGATCCAATATTTATTTTCATTGGGCTGTACATGTGCAGCATAACATACAAAGTAACTGCTCATGTCAATTTCTTTTCTTTGCAGAACCCCTTAGATTGAAGCATCTCTCGAAGATTTTGTGCTCTCTCTCTGTTTAGTAGACTACAATGACCTCTCTCCGTTCTCCGTGTGTGTCTGGGTGTGTGTGTGTGTGTGTGTGTGTGTGGGTGGTTGCCAGGCCTGGAGATCTCATTAGGGTGGGGGTTAGAATAACCTCATTATGCAAGGCGTATATACGCCCTAGTGGGACACAGCGGACTTCTGTCCAGATCTTCTGCTCGGAAATGTATGAACGCCTCTGCATGCCGGCACAGCGTCCTCCCAACTGGGGGTGTGAGGAATCAGCTTTGCATAGATACTGCCATGCTGTGGCGATGGCGATGGCCGTGTCCACCTGTGAGCATGGGAGAGTGCAATGTGCCAAGTTTTGTGACGCAGGGGGTGGCTGTTCTGATATCCAGTGGCCAGTCCCTGGTTCATGAAAGCATCTGTGTCGGGGGTCAGGCTGAATTCTATTTGAGTAATCATCAATCATACATCAGTACATAGTTCTAATGAATGCATACTAATGTATTATAATATTTGTAACTATCTCTGAGTGGAGAATGGTGCTGACACTGCCAGAGAGAGAGAGGGATGAATCAGTTCTTGGTATGCGTGGCCTGTCTGTGTATGGGTTGGCTACCTACAGTTTATCAATTGCGTGCAGCTTGTCAATTGTTCTGAGATCAAACATGGCATATACAGTTTACTCATGATTTTCTACCACACTGGCATTCTGTGTTCTGGAAGGCTGTGGCTGTGGTAACTAAAAGCC
The DNA here is from genome assembly GCA_002895965.2 of Coryphaenoides rupestris. Classification (NCBI taxonomy): domain Eukaryota; kingdom Metazoa; phylum Chordata; class Actinopteri; order Gadiformes; family Macrouridae; genus Coryphaenoides; species Coryphaenoides rupestris. The sequence goes on from PIJE02000614.1 coordinate 115,653, forward strand.
CTTACCAACTACATGACTTTTGATGTTGAGGCCGACTTTGGCATTACACACTACACACCTGATCTCGTTCTTGCTTTGCATCAGGTCCATGCCGGTGGTCGACATGCAGGGTACTAGAGATGTAAGAGATGTAACAGTATGCAAATGTAATATCACTGTTATCAGTACTATCACGGTATTATTAATATGAGCTGAAAATGCCTATTTCAGCATTTTTTTTCCAATGGCAAGATAATTACATTTTGACTAAATAACAACACTGCCAATATTTTAGTTGTTTTTGACCTCCGACCTCCTTCACGAAGAATAGTCAAACATCACTCTGCCAAGTCCCAACTGTTCTCTGTTCTGGCACCGCAGTGGTGGAATGAGCTCCTGGCTGTCGCTCACCAGCGTCCACAAGAGACTCAAGACTAGGGCTGGGCGATCTGGCAAAAAATATAATCACGATTTCTTTTTTCCCATATTGATCGATTTTCTCTGGGGTTTTTTCTAACAATATATAATTTGATAATGCTGCCAGTTTGAAGAGTATCCTGATAATAACAAACGAAGAAGACGCCAGAGAGTTCATTAGTTAGACTTTAGAACAGTTTATTAACAAAAATAATGTAAATATTAAACACTGCAAACATGCTGTAATAGCCTTAATAAAACACACCTTTATTTAAATGTAAATAAAACTGAATGCTGGGCAGCAAACATCGCACATGTTTTTCGAGGTAGACAAAAATAATAGGCTCAAATGCCCTGCGCAACTTTAAGATCAAATAAAGTACAAAATATGAATTATGAAGTGGTGAAATGTTTTAGAGGTAGAAAAAATAAACACACACATTCAAGTACAACTGTAATAATAATAATAAAAAGTAATAAACTGGTTTTACATCTTAAATGAAATCTGTAAACACTGTAAACCAGTCATTATGCTACACATTTTGGCTTGTGCACATCATTTAACCCCATTATAGATGTTTTGCCAGAAAGGCATCATGTCTTTCACAATGAAGTATGATACTGCATTAATTATATCCGCTCTTCTTTTTGAACGTCTTTCATACGGGAAATGGCAGCAAATGACGACACAGTCGATGGTTGTTTGTAGGGGTCGACCGATATGGTTTTTTCTGGGCCGATACCGATTATTAGTAATTAAGGGTCGATAATCGGCAGATAATCGGATCTGATATTCATCACACACCCATTTATAGTATAAATGGGCGTGTCCATTTATACTATAAATGGCCGTGTCGAGCCAAAACACTGCAGACCGATTGGTTTTTGTCGCGTTATTTTGGCTGCGCTGCCAATCGCCAATCGTAGCGACTGGGCGTGTCAAGACAAACACTGATTGGAGACTGATTGGCGACCTCTTTCCCACGTGTCTCCCACAAATACGGAGTACAGATTGGCTTTTTGTACCCATGATGTATAGCCAATCAATAATGCTGCCGGCGGGACATTGAGCTAGAGAGAGGCGACTGCATCAAGGAGCAAGGAGTGCATTTTGCCGCAAGGAGCGCAATTAAATTTTTTTTCATTTAATCGGCAATCAGATCATACAAAATAACGATTCGAATTATCGGAAAAATGCTGAATATCGGATCCGATTATCGGCCTGCCCATTGACCCCTAGTTGTTTGGGCCCCGCTGCTACTTGAAGGGCTTTCTTGGCTCCGCAGCCCCATGTGTAGTCGCTGGGACGCTACCGTTTCAGGTGCTTCAATAGGTTGCCCGTGTTTCCTGTCTTGGTAGACATCGTCCGACGACATGTTTTGCAGACTGTCGTTTTCTGTGCCTTGTCGTTTTTTAAAGTAACCAAACCAGTTCCATATAAGAGACTTCGCGAGGCACTTTTTGTCGACAATGTCGTCACTTTGGAACTCTGGTTCCTCGCCGGTGTCACTCACGCTGTTGGTAAACAACGCCTTGCGCCGTGGTATAAATGGGCGTGTCGAGCCAAAACACTGCAGACTGATTGGCTGTTGTCGCATTTATTTCCGGTGAGTCATGATGCTGCTGTCAGATCTATCCAGATTGAGAAAAATCGCGAAGGCTTATAGATCGAGATTGACAAATATTTTATCGCGATCGCAATTTGAGATCGATTAATCGCCCCAGCCCTACTCAAGACCCACCTGTTCAGAGTTCACCTGGACTCTGCATTCCCTCTCCTAAACCCTATCAATATCTTGTGTGTTTGTACGTCTTGGCATTATTAATAGGACTTGGCATTGTTTAGCATATTGTATGTTCTTAGATGTTGGTGTTACACTCAGAATGGCACTTCTGCTCTTATCCCGTCTATTATGCAGGCAACCTAGCAATTATGAAAGTCATTCTATTAGCCTTGCAACTATGAATGCTTAAAACCTGCTCTATTCTTATCTTCATGTACCACAGCGTTATATTGCTGTCTCCTTCAACAAATGTACTCTTTGTAATTCACTTTGGATAAAAGCGTCTGCCGAATGCCCTAAATGTAAATGTACACGCCATGACATCGATGAACTTTTACTGAGCGATAGGGCTGGGTACTGGTACCAATACATTGACGTTGTTCCTAAACGATACTTTTTTTTCTCTGTGCAGGGAAAAGCCACACTGTTCCAGTGCATGTGGTGGTACAGGTGTCTAGCTATTCTGTATGCTAGTGCTGAAACTGTGCTTTTTTCATCGCCGCTCAGTAAGCAAATACATTTAAGATGATCACCTTGTCCTCTGGAAACCTGTAATGGGCATTGAAGACTATGTCGTAGACTTAATGATTAATCAATTAATCGGGTGAAAAAATGATGGTTTACGCAACAATGGAATCAATAGTTTTGCAGCCATAGTGTCTGTTATAAGCCCAGGCCCTCCTGCCGCGCTGTCCCACGCTGCACTTGATCCATAGGTCATTAGGGTGCATGCGGAAGAGCCCTTTTATTAGCTCCCAACTCACACGGTTTCTTTTATGATCACGCTGTAAAAACCACCCCTCACTGTGGGCCATAACTCTTCCTTTAACATACCCACCAGAGGTCCTCCTAATTCCTTTTGAGAGCACATTGATGTCTGCAGCGCACCGTCAATGATTTTCACTTGTTGGGACAAGCAGTGCAACAGTTTGAGCACTGCCCTTTTTGTTTTGTAGTGTTCACATTGGCCGTGGAGATATATCTGCCCCCTGACTGACCTTCTACTTAATGAACATTGCTGTCGGGCATTGTGCATCACTGGATGGGAACACAATGGAAATGTTCTACTTGATTAAGAGTTGTAACATTGAACCAGACTGATGGGGCTGTGGCAGTATGTTCTTTGTAACGTGTAAATTGTTCTTGGTGAAACAGGCAAAAAATTATGTGTTTGTACTTGACCTTTTGAAGACTATAAAACTGACTGTATTCTCAATATCTGGCTGAACCTTGCTTTAATGTAGTGGTCGTAGAGAATGGTATTTGCATTCGCCGCACAGATTTAATTTCAACAAGGCCACAAACTTGGTAATTTGTCAATAGGCTCACGTGGATGCTGTGTGAACCCAATGATGCTTTCCCATCAAGGGGATGCACCGTGTTGAAAAAAAATGTCTCCCAAAATCGTTTGCCCATATATCTCGTGCATATCTCCCGTTTTGTTCATTGTCAATGAGTGAAAGGGAAACGTTTTAAAATGCCACCAAAGAAAAAGCTCATATTAATCAACATATTGCTGGCCAACAAACCATTGCACGTAGGGATGTATCCAAATACGTTACATGGGAAAGCACAGCTAGGCTAATGCGATGGCATTTTGTTGGAAATAAAGAGTGTAGGAATGGAACAGGTATTTAATCTATCCAGGAAGTAATGTCAGAGCTGGACGTCCCATTAACCAAGGTGATGAGCATGGGATCGGTTGGAGCGGCAGTCATGACGGGATGAAAAAATGGCTGCACAAGCATACTGCTTCGTTCTGGTGAATGTGCACTGTGTCACCCATTCCCTGGCCTTGTGCACATCTCAAGCAGCAGAGGCAGATCTCAAAGAGCATCACCAGATACTAATTGATCTGTTATATTACTTCCAGGGTAGTCCCAAACAAGCAGCCAGAATCAAAGAAATGCAAACAGGACCTCATTGATGTGTCTCTGAAGGAAAAGATTTGGCGACAGAGTTCATGAGCATTCACCACACAGAAAAGTTTGGGATGTATGCATTGGAAAAGTTGAAAGCTGGACGCGGCCATTCGAGGATCTGCTAAAAAGATTGAATTAGCCAACGACATCCAGGCAACATGGTTACAAGGTAAGCCACCAAATCACCAGGGCCCGCATATAATCTGGAGCGGCTTGCTGCACCAAAGTTCATGGACAGCCTTGGAATAAGTAACATGTCAGCTCTCAGTTTTTTTCGAACACCGTCTCTGTTGGTGTGCATTTTGTATGATAAGGTTTCGCCGTCCAATCGTTATTTCGTGAGTTTAAAGACCGAAATCCACTGTCCGACCCCTTGAACACTGCCACCAAACATTTCATTTTACAACATAACAAATAAAACCTATTTACCACAACATTTTACCCTCATTAAATTAACATATCACAGCCAGGGGGGGGGGACATAAAAATAGAGCCTGACCGATAATGGGTTTTTGGGAACGATGCCGATCTTGGGGAATAAAACATTTCCGATATCGATATATCGGCCGATATTCTTATGTAAACAAAATATTTTGCGATGATCCGTCAAATGTGGCTGTCAAACACGTTACAAAGATATGTAATGAAGGCAGGATATTTTAATAGGGATGGGGATTCATATTGATATAATTTTTGATATAATTACATGCTTAATGTTCCGAATCTTTATCAATATAGCTATCGATACTTTTCTATTATTTGTTGGAAAGACAAAATGAACCATATGCGCCGATATGAACAAATGGGTGATTGAGACCCTGTGTCCACATTAGCACCTTTTTCAAGTTTATTTGTCATTACACAGGTATGCAATGCAACAAAATGCTTGGGCAGAGCAGCTCCAAAACAGCAACTTTTCGCCTACTTCACTTATTTCCCCCCCGCATGAGGGCAGTATAGCAACGCTGCACTATGGGTGTAGGGCTCCACATCGTCAAAGTACTGCTGTACTTGTTTTGTATGTTTCACAATAAAAATCATCGAAAGTCTGTTTAACCTGTCCGTTGTACAGTACATTGGCATCTGATTTTGTACTGCCTTTTTACCGTTGCAGATCTAGCGAGATACACTGCCTATTGTGTAGAAAATGTACCAAACAATAGAGAGGATTGCTGCTGCCCGACTGCTTTGATCGGAAGCCCCGTCACCTGGGCAGGAATACACTGCTGGACACTCGGGATTCACCGGTGATCACGTCTTTAGTTCCCCGCGCTAGACCGATGTAATTCATAGCGTTAATATCTATTGAATATCCAATATCTTTCTAAGTAAAATCTATCAACATGATCGCCGAGTTGTGAGACTGAGTTGTGAAAGTGAGTGGGTGTCTGATTATTATATTGTCTGGTATGATTATTGGCTCACTGACGCGGGTGAGATTCACTTTTTTTATTGTGGTGAGCTGTAGTGTTACTTCAACACCAGTCCAGGAAACATGCTTTATTGCCTCGTGTTACCAAATGGCTAAAAATTACCACATCATTTGCCTTAAGCGGCACACCCTTCCTATAGTTTCAGTTCCTGTCCCCTTTACACACACACACACGCACGCACGCACGCGCGCACGCACGCACACGCGCACATACTCTTGACACACCCCCTGGTCACTGCTGGTGGGGGTCATCCCATCTGCAGCTGCAGGCTGCTGCAGTGAGGTGTATCAGGGTATGTACCTAGTGTGCTCCTTGTGTGGTCTTGTTGTCTTGCCTTTAGAGGCTTTTGAGGAAGACATCATGTTGTGTCGGAGAGGCTGTTTTGGCTGGCAGTGTAATGATGATTATTATTAGTGTTGTGTGATGGTGGTTGCATTCATAAATTATGTTCACCCAGAGTTTAAAAAGAGTTTCAGTTTGAGGAGTATAGGAGAAGGTACTCACTGCAGAGCCGTGACATCTATCTCCCCCTCGCTGGACGTCTAGCTCCACCCCTCTGGACATCTAGCGCCCCCTTATTGGACTTCTAGCTCCACCTCTCTGGACAGAGTGATGCTTGTCTTGCTCGTCGGCAGATGGTTAATAACTACAGATTATTTTTATAGCAGTAATGATGAGTGTCTTTATTTTTTTCCCTGCCCTGTCAATTATAATATCCCTTTGGTGACACCGGCAATTGTAATCGTGTTGGAAATAGCGTTATAAAATCCACCTGTGGTTCGTTATCTCCTTGTGTGCAGAGACTATGGAGCAGAGATTTCTGGAGTCCTTGACCGGTGTGAAACATCAGGATGTGTTGTAGCTCCCTTGGGCAGCCATGAATCATTAACATCTTCATGCCCACTTGCAGAGCCAGTGAGCCTATAAGTAAACCAGTACTATACTAATTGCAACTTAAAGTAAGTATTACATTTAATACTTCAACCTGTGTGACCACCTTGTGTGTGTCTTTTGGCATAAGTATGTATTGTGTCATAGTGCGTTAAAGGTCCTGTTTGTAAGAATCATGAATTAGTTTTGGGTCTACATGTGGGATTTTACATGCACAAATCGCTTTAAATTGCAAGTTTATGAGCAGGTTGTGGTTGAATGATGAGAGCTTCCCCGAGTCTTGCATGGAACAGCTTTTGGGCTGATTTCTCTTGTATTTGAATCAGGTCTGATTTCCCTGGGAAAAGGAAGGAAGTGACGTGTAAGCACAGATAATTCCCCAAAAATAAATAAAAATAAAGGTTTTAAATGTGTACAAGTTTTAATTATGATAGAACTAACATTCGTTTCTGATTGTTATTGTCTCAACCCACGGTACTCCTGCAGGCTGCAGTTCAGTTTCCGGCTAAAGGGGTCAGTAATGAGAAGGAATACGTCATTCTTGCATGTAGTAGTCTCCTTCCAGCCAATTTTACAGACCGATGTACTGTTCCTGGAAAAAAATGTAATTCATTAGTTTTGATAGCAATGTGTATTAAACCGTGATGACGCTCGGGCACCAGTGTTCCTAAGAAGGTATTGGAAGGCATTCAATTCCAAATGAAGTCACCAGATGCTGTCCTAGATGAAAGCTTAACAGAAGTTGACCACCCAAGGTGCTGTTGTTCAGCCAGTTTCAATGGGGCCAATGGTAATGATATTTCTTGTCAGGTGGGACACCACAGGGAGACTTTGTGATGGCTTTGAAATGTACTCCATTGCATTTATTTTTTAATGACAAAACAAGTGGACACATTGCTCCAGTAAAACTTGAACGAGTAAACGATATTGAAACCACTGCTGGTTGAGTTACTGTAACTGGCAGATTGTAATGTGTTGCACATGTATAGATGAAGAGTTTGGCTCATGTTCAAGGCAAAGATAGGTATGCTGCTCTGGAGGCCTAGCCTCAAATCAGATTCCTCCATTTCCCCAGGTCAGAAACGCAGCCTTGATGGATAGCGTCTGCACAAACGGACATAGTATACGGACCGCAGCCTACTAATTGCAGCACAGACAACCAAATGATCCCATGGTCTTTTTTTTTTTCTTTCTACGTACGCGAGTGGGGTTAAAAGTTGCCCTATTGACTCTGGTTAAAACATTTAAAGAGGACATGACACACTGTTTGGAAGGATTCCAATTTCCATAACGTGGCGAACGCAACTGGCAATTAAGACGGGATGGTACCCAACATGAGACCGACGATGTGATTTGAACATTTAGTAATGATTGGCAATAGAACGGATCAGTCTCTGACTGTTATGATTGGTTGTAATGTTTTGCCCATCTGCTTTAGATTGAGCTGAATGGATGACATTTAAAAAAAACATAAAAATGTGAGGTTTCTTAGACTTTCCATTGGTGTTTAAGTGTGGCTTAAAGTAGCTTGGCTCCACAAGACGGGTCAACCATTTATCTTATCATTATCCGAGGGGATAGCTGACTGTGTCTCCTGTTTCCAGACACTTGTTTTTGTGCAAAGGAGCAGTGTTGTCTTGTGATGTGAACCTTCCCTGAGGGGATCAAGCAGCCTTATCAATGTAGGCAATGACATCATATTTACCCAGGGTTGGCTGTCTGGGTGTGACATTGGTGATCTGAAGTGACCCTTTGGACGACAGGTGCATAAAGTCAGGGACCAGGCGAGTGGAGTGATATTTTAATGTAGAGAGTGGCTATTATATTTAAAGTGAACAAATGTACGTATGCCACTGTACTTTCTGCTTGTCCAAAGTGGATAAAAGCTGCCAGTTTGTTTCAGAAAATTATCTGTCTTTATGTCCTAATTTGTGTGCGTGTGTGCATACACATATTGTTGTTCTTTGTTACCTTTCTATATTGTCGGGCAGGCGCATATAAATCAAACACTATTTAGAAAGACATTTAGATACTTCGGGTTGAAAAGGTAGGCCTATGTTTAGAAACACATGGACTAGGGCTGCACGATTAATCGTATTAAAGTTGTGATCTCGATTCTTACCTCTATGTGGTCGAATTACAATTGCTCTACCGTATAGTTATTAGGGCCATTTGCTGCATTTAATCAACTCAAAGATACTAGATTAGGGATGTACCTGAATACGAATATATAAAAGCACAGATAATGTGATGTAAACAGATAATTATTCGACCTGAATATTCACGTCATTACTCATATTCACATCATTACAGTCCGCTCCATAACTGACTGTGTCCATTTCTATCATTGTGGCCGATGGCAACAAGATACAAATATCCATTCTCTTTACAGCATCAGACTTAACCTTGTCTAATTCACACCATGTCGCCGAGTTTTTAAAAGTTGCAGACAAAAGCCCAACATCAGAGACATATCGTAGCTATAACAGATAGTGCACAATGAAAAAGTTAATGCAATACTTCAAATGAATACATTTTATATATACGGTACATATATACATTTATATTGCAAAAAAAATATTGAGTGAATCTTCTAAGCAAATTAATCATGATTCACATTTTTTCCAGAATTGTGCAGCCCTACTATGGACGTATAGTACTTCCTCCTGCCATAAATCAACCTCTGGCAAAGTGGTGTTTAAGTGTGTATGTCATTAAAAGCAGAGATGGTCTGAGCCAGAGTCCACGTTGCGCCCTTTTTTGCATCTTTTTAAAGAAAATGTCAGTGTCTCCGGCTTTTTTGTGCGACCACTCTTTTTTTTCAGTGCAGAAGCGCTTTGTCCAGGTGCTTCCCAGCACATTTCTGCCAGAAAAAGGCGCGCTGTGGACACTGGGCCCGAGAGATGAAATGGTTGCCAAATAGCCATTGCAGTAATCACTAAGCACATGCTGTCACGTGTCTTCTGAGGGCTATGTTACAAGTATGTGTAACCTCTTCTCAGCCACCTTCTCACCTCTTCACCTCCTCTCCCACCCATACAACACACACACCCATCGAGGAGCAGCTGACACACACACACACACACACACACACACACACACAGGTTCCTGGGTGGAAAACTTGTCGTATGTCACAGACCTCTGTCGCATGACAGGAAGTAAAGAGTGTCTGCATTTCCTTTTCCTCAGTGAAGGAAATGACGAGAGGACATGGTTTGTTATGGTCTTGCAGGACGCATACTGTTATTGTTCCAAGGTATAGAAACGACGGTTGACGATTTGTGTTACAATATAGACATATAGGGACAAACATTGCTGATCCAAAAATTCTCATCATACCTACTTAATCCTGCAAATATATCTTGCATATCGCAATGGAAAGATCGGTCAGAATAATCACAATGTTTTTAGGTTTTTACGTTCAGCCCTAGGTCAAACCCACAACTTTATGGCTGGGCAATCAGTCAAACACGCTCACCTCCACTGGACTGTCCTTGCCCCTATACTGGGACTGTATCCATGTCTACAGTGATGTCGTCATCCGCTTGCAGTTCCAGTGTAGTGTGTGTGTTATTGTGGATGTGGAACGATTGTGTCATTTCTCTGCCGGCTCCAGGAGGTCCTGGTGTGCATCAAGGATGATGGCCAAGATGTGGGGGCCCTCTGAGGTCACTCTGGCCCGGAAAAATCTGTGGCCTGGCCTCTGGGAAGTGACAATGGGACGGAAAGGATGACACGTAGCCCTCACGATTACAGCAGAAATATTGGCACGGTTCATGCTCACGAGTGTATAAGTATTTTCCACTCACTGCACTATTCTCAGTTGACTCAGATACCACTCTCTCTATAATCTCACATCCAGCAGTCTATGTTGTGGCAGACCGTGTGTCCACACATTGATTTGGCGCCTTTTATTTTTTTACTGCTAGCAGAGTACATGTTTTACATGCTTTCAGATCCCAAAAATGATGGATTGGTTGAAACAAATGCACATGTGAGGCTATTATATAGTCTATATACTCTATTTCATTTGAAACTATATTCAAATGAAATTCTCTATTGTTATTTTTCATTGTTGGTTCTATTTTCTTGACCTTGCTTAGTGTGTACATTGTAAGAGCCAGTGGAGAAACATTCCACTGCTCATCTTACTGGTATGATGTTGATGTTGCATGTGACTGGTTTGGCCGGTGCACCATCGGTTTTCACATTTCGTTTTGGCATGATTCTGTGTGCACACGGTCCTGTGGTTGCCCTTATAAGGAGCTGGCGGGGCGTGTCTGTATGCTAATTCAGGTGTAGGAGCACGCGCGTTCCATTTAAGAATGAGTGGCATTCCTCATCGGGGGAGCGCAGCTGAGAACACTTGAGGTTTAAGAACACATTTCCCCACGTTCATGAATCCGGCGGGCAGATTTCGTTTGTTCTTGCGAAGTTCGTAAGAAGATATTTAAGAAGACACTTAAGAAAATCTTCCAGAATGAGGTCCATTGTTTCTCTGAGGAAACCATCATCCTGTTGTCTCAACCCGATTCCTTCTTCACTTTTTAAAATGTTTTTAACAGTAGGCCTACCTCAAACTCTGTCCTGAAAATTCTTAATACATCCCTTGAAACTGGAGTTTTCCCTGAGGCTTTCAAAACTGCTGTTGTGAAGCCTCTGTTGAAGAAGTTCTTTTCCACCACAACTTTCTCAATGAAAACAATATCCTAGAAAAATGGTTCAGAGCTAAACATAGCACGGAGACGGAGACTGCTCGTACGAAGATAGTCAGTGATCTATGACATGGTGCTGAAGCCAACAAGGTGTCAGAGAAACATGACATCGTTTCTGGTGTTGCACAATGGAGCTGAGCTTGAGCTGCCTTGCCCCTCTGTTGTTCTCACTATACATGCTTCCTCTAGGTGATATCATCAGAGAACATAGTTAGCTTCCATAGCTACACTGATACGCAATTGTAACTGTCTGTTGAGCCGAGTGATGGATGCCTTAAGCTGCCTCGTGGCCTGGCTGTCGGAAATAAACATGGATAATAACTTCCTGAAGCTAAATGAGGATAAGACAGAAATTCTGTTAGTTGGTCCCAAATCTAAAAGATGAGCTGCTTAAAACTCTTGGTAATCTGACCCCCAGATCAAACCAGAATTAATAAATCTGGGTGTTATTCTAGACTCTGAATTAAGTTTATGTTCCATATTAATAAAGTGACCAAGGTGGCCTTCTTCCATCTCAGAAACATTGCCACGGTATGGCCATTCCTGACCCAGCAAGATGCTGAAAAATTAATCTATGCATGCATTTCAAGCAGATTAGATTATTGCAATGGACTTGTTACTGGCCTTCCCAAAAATTCCATTGGGAGGCTGCAACTTATTCAGAACTCTGCTGCCAGAATGCTAACAAAAACAAAAAAGAGAACACATTACTCCAGTCTTGGCTACACCGCACTGGCTCCCTATATCTTTAAACTAACTTTAAAGTCCTTACATTATTTGTATTTTTATTTAATTTTTATTATTATTATTATTATTATTATTATTATTATTATGTATGGCTGACAGATTTGTGCTATAGCCTACATCAGGGGATGAGGGGAGAGATTTTACAATTAACTGTGGATGGTTAAATTGACACGGGAAGTCTTCCCCTTGACATTTGAACATGGGAATCAGATTAGAACTAATTTATAATATTGTTTTTGTAATGTATTATACAAGTCCTATTATTCTGTTATATTCATCTTTGGCTAGGCTATATTATGTGAATTCAGCGGTGACTCACTGAATAAGAATGGATTCATTTAGATTCATTTAGATTTACAATAATGCCTCGCAGACACAACAAATCAACTAATTTTACTGTTGGAAATGTGAATCCTTTGCGTGTGATTTACCGAGCCTCAAAGGCACATTGTCTCCCCATTATTACCCAACTGTTGTTTTTGCTGGTCAACAAACCCAGCGCTACAGCTGGCAAGCTAGCTAGCGAGCATAGCTAGGGTGTTGTCCCTTCCTTCATTTATATGTGACTGGAGAAGGGAGGAAAATTGGATTTTGTCTCCGGGGATCCATAAAAATGTGAAACCTTGATGTGGAGTGAATCATGGGACTAGAGCATGCTTGTCATGTGCTAGGATTTCATCCCCCACATCGGCTCTGCTCACACTGGCACCTGATCCATCTGAGAAGATACCATCCTCTGCTGGAGAAGAGCAAAAGAGGATCAACACATTTATAGATGTATAGCATTCAAATTAATTCTCTGTGAGGCAAAAAATACTCGACTGGATTAGAAGTCTTCTTAAGAGCTGCATTGCTGTTCAAATGTTTAAATGTGATCAATGTAATTGAGGACGTAGAAACACTACTACAAAATAAAAGCCTGTGTCGCACACACAAAATGCATGCACTTTTAACATAAAAATGGTCAACTGCAGTCTGGTTAAGTTAGGCCTACTTTTGGAAGCCACTGACAGAAGAACACAGTTCTGCAACCAGGACAACAGGACGTTCCTATGATTCATGCGTGTCCAGGCAAACACTGGGGCTGGCTGGCCACCACAAGATGATTAGATGAAAAATGGTGGAAAAATATTTTTCTGGCCATTTTCAACCAGTGATGACCTAACTCTCTCACTGTTTGCTGGTGATTCACCACAGGTCCTGACAGATTTACCAGCCATCTGTTCTGGGGATGACTCTTGCTCTATCTTTTCTTAACATTTTTCTTTAAGACATTATGGCCTGGTGTAGATTTCCAACACAAACACAGCTGGTTTTACTTGTATTTAAAGCCAGAAAAAAAATTCTCCTATGGGTTTTCATTGATATTCTACTCTGGCATTTTTTTTGTCTGCATCATCATCATCTCAAGCACGTGTAGGTGCACACACCCTTACCTCTATCAGTGGCACAGCGAACCCATTGGGCAGGATTCAGTGTTTTCTGTATTTACCGCTGCATGTTACAGTGTCAACAGGTCTCTGACCTCTGCATTTCCCCTGACAGGCAGACCAGCTGTAGGCTTCACGAACAACAACCCAATCGTGTCTTGTCATTCTAGCTCTAGACAAGTGCTCATGTCAACACAAATGTTTCACTAACTTTGTCCTCAGGCTTTTTCCATGTTACAATGCAACCCAGGGCAAAAGCTTAAGCTTACAGAGACTGTGTACATCTCAACCCATGACCCCTCCATACCATCTAGGGCTTTGAAAGTTATGTAGTTAAGCAGAAGAAGTGACATGTTGTGTCTCTGTGGTGATCAATCTGCCTGGTTTGTTGTTAAGCGCACCATTACATTGACATTTACATTTTACATTTAGGGCATTTGGCAGACGTTTTTAACCAAAGCGACTTACAAAGAGTACATTTGTTGAAGGAGAGGCAGCAATATATCACTGTGGTACCTGAAGATATAATAGAGCTGTTTTCAAGCATTCCTATTTACGAGACGAATAGAACGAGTTTCATAATTGCCAAGTTGCCTGCATAAGTAGCTGGGCAGGCGTGCAATTCTAAGCATGATACAACATCTGAGAACGAACAACAATTCGAACAAAACATTAATAAATTTCAAGACGTACAAACACGCAGGTTAGTGCTAGGATTATCAGAGGAGGGTGGGGGGGGGGGGTTTATGTAGAGTCCAGGTGAACTCGATAGATGTCTCATCTTACCTGAGGCAAGAGAAGGGGATAGAACGACCAACAGCACATTATCTAGTGTGTTGGACCTTATGAACCTTAAGGTATTAATGTTGGTGTTGGATTAGTTTGGAAATCTCAATAACTGTCCTCCTCAGCCACATTCAAGCCAAACTCGCTGAGATGGTTGCATTTTTCTTTTCTTTTTTAGTAGAATCATCTGAATCAAATCAAATATTCCCCATAAATTCTCTGTGGCTTCAATGAAACACATGGTTTTGTGTTTTATTGTATCTTGCTGATACAAACTCTTCCATATGATGGGCGTTCATATACAGCCACATTCAAACACCCAAGAACCAGACAGACAAAACGTGAACCCCACAGGGCAAGAGTAGGTTAATCACTGCTATTATATGTCTCTATATATTATTGCACAATTAATGGAAAAACTGTTTTGGAATGTTCCATAAACCAGACTTAAGTCCCCCCCCCAAAAAAAAGCCAATTATGGTCCTTGTGGAATGTAGAAATGGCGCACAACAAATGTGATATTAATAAAGATGTTCATGTTCCTCTCCTCCCACCTAGTTACTGTCCGTTGTTGATACAGTTGCAGTTTGTGCAGATGACTCTTAGTGGCTCCGGTTCATGAGTCTGACTGTTTAACCCTACACAGGCCACACCCCTCTTCCCCAGTACAGGCCACACCCCACAGCCCGGTACGCCCTCCCAACACCCACTCCCCATATAGTGGAAACTATGGTGTGGAGGTTGAATGGAGGTTGAACTTGCACATCAAGGGGCCATCTATGCACATGTGAGACTTCACTTCAGGGATAACAAAATAGACATCTGCACACACACGCACGCACGCACACACACACACACACACACACACACACACACACACATGCATGTGTGTACACCCACTCATGGCCAGAGACGATATGTCTCCATACGGCGGAGACCTTGAGTGTAATGGGATAGGCTTGACCAACGACTATGAAAACAAATGCTACATTTCCTGTGTTCCTAGTAGTCTCCTCAGGGGTGTAATGAGAAAGGGAAGAACACCATTACATTTTGTTCCTCTGTGAGGAAACTATCATCAGCAGTTTGCAACAATTTGCTTTACAAATCATAACGAGCCTAAAGCCATCGAGTCAACCTATATGTCGCGTCAATGCAATCCACCCTCCCTGTCCCTCCTAGGTATTTGCAAGAGCACATGGAAGGTATCTCTTTACCCTTCTTTTGATTTGTGGCTGGATTAATCAGTTTAATCACTTTTGTCCAGGATAATGAAGGGATTTCAAAGGCCCGTTTCAGACCTGTACAGTAATATGGCCCTGCGGGTTTACTGGCTTGTTGTTACCACAATGCAGACCGTCAAGGAAATTGTTTGCAATATTTTTTATTGTCTTTCTCCTTTTTGTTTTCAGACATTACCAACTAGGAACTGGCTTCAGTCTCTCAGGTAAGAATATCTACGGTATCTATGGCTGGCTCCCTTTGACGCGTCCAAGGTTTTAAACACCTGCTAATTGCCACCTCATTGCTGAACCAAGTGTTATACATATTATACACGATGCATCGCTAGTTGGGGAACTTCAATGGCAAAAAGCACTGTGGCTATCATATTAGCCCCCAGTTTGAGGGGTCTTACAGAGACATACAAATAAATTCAGAGAATTGGTGACTGGTAACCTTTACAAAAGACTTCCGGCGGTTGGACGGCTAACAGGACTGCGTGGTCTAGACGGTTTACAGGGCTGGAAGATATTCTGGAAGGAAGTGCACATAAATCTGGATTGTAAATGATCTTTCTCTGTTCATATTTCCCTCTCCATTTCTATATTACATTTCCTCCTTTTTATCTCATCTTGCGGTTAGGAGAACAGACTGGATTTGATGTAAAAGTTGTGTGATGCGGACGTTCTGCATCCCTCCAATAGGCCACGCTCCTCACTCTGAGGGAACCAGACTAGGAGTTTACTGCACTGGTCAAAATAATTCGTCAGAAAACGTTATTTTCTATGATCAGATTAACGGCCTTGTAGGACTGTAGAACGCTGGTATTCTATTATACACTACATTTTGTACCATTTTTGGTAGACGAGGACAGCCAATTTTGTTAAGCAGAATCCAGCTCTACATTTAACCAGACATCCTTATTAGTAATTCGATTTACTACTTTTCCCATAACATTTTAGCGAGAGATCAGACAATGTCATTTTCTCTCTGTTCAGCGTCATCAAAAGCATAGTCTTGTACCTGCCTTGTCCTTTTGAGTAAATATTGTAACCCTTCTTCCTATTGTATTTATTTCATTATTCCTTTATGCCGAGTTCCCAGGCCACTGTCTCATTGCTATACCTACAGTACATGATGCTTCAGCAGACAAGTTACCCCAGTATTTGTAGCGTCATATGTATTTGTAGTACAAACTGACGTGAGCGAATACAACTGTATTCAATCCAGTGTGTTTCTGTGGAGGTAAACGACACATTTTCCCGAGGTTAATCCCACTTGTGGTTCAGCAGTACCTGTCTTATCTGTTTCATCTGTCTTCATATCTCAGCTTTATTTGGTCTCCACTTTCTCTCCCCTCGTCTCTCTCTCTCTCTCTCTCTCTCTCTCTCTCTCTCTCTCTCTCTCTCTCTCTCTCTCTCTCTGTCTCTGTCTCTGTCTCGTTAGCTCAGACTGTGTGTGTGTGTGTGTGTGTGTGCGTGTGTTGGAAAAATGCGGACCTGTATGCTGACGTGTCTAGCAGCCCCTCTGTGTTCCAGCTGTACTGTGCTAAGCTGCATACTGCAATCTCACTGAGGTTGGACATTTGGTCATGTGTCTTAGAGATGGAAAGACAAAATCCAGTTTGTATCTGTGATTCTGGGCTGTGTGATGAAAGATGATTGTGGCCTGAATATTTAGAGGTGTTTATGTTGTATGTATTGTAGTAGTAGTAGTAGTAGTAGTAGAAAGCTTTAATGTCCCCAAAGGGAAATTTTGTCAGACAGCAGTCGGTAATAAATAGTCATACAAAAATAAAAACCATACAACTACCATGTGTTGTGTGTTAGCTTAGGTACTGCTGGAAACGTCCCCTTGATGGCAATTACTAGGCTATTAGTGATTGTTATATCATGACTCTTTGTGTCCATCATTCTCTGATAGGATTTGCTTGAGACGCAAATGGTGATTAGCGAATTAGGCTAAGCTTCTAATACTCTATTTATGAACTAAACCCCAATGGAAAGTGGATTAACAACTGGCTGTAATCTAGTTCATAATTTCCTTTAGTCTTATATTGCAGTATTAAATAGGCCTACATGCAGTCCTGATAGATGGCAGATGTGCATTTTTAATGGTGATCAAAAGATTATTATATTATGTGTGTCTTCCTTTGTACTTCTTTGCTTTATTTTCAATCAATGTTTTAGTCTTCCAGAAACCACGTTGGCCCTTTTTCATTGAACTTTGTTCAAATTATTCCACTATTATTCGAAGGGCCCTTCGAATAATCTCCCCTTCCTCCCCGCGGCTTATTGCAATTAATTCCAATGAGTTTAGCCTGAATGTGACCAATGTGCAGAGGAGGCAGAAGAGCATGACGTTGAACTGGAATCTCAATCTGGTGCCTTCACACCAGTAAATCCACATTGATCTGCATTGTATTAAGACATGGATGCATACAAACCAAACCAACCCATATGCCGGGAGCATTCGGCTGTGACAGCACCTCGTCATCGACTGTCTGTTGGTTGCTTTGCTTAGTTTGTTGGATGACAGGTTGTGCTTTTCGAACCATTTAGCAGCTGACCCCATGTCTATCGGCAGCTGTGAGCGACCGCCGCCTACCAAAGTTCCTTGTGGCAGCTTGTGGCCACGCCAAAAGCATGTCTACTAATTTAGGGGTGTGAATCTTTTGCAATCTCACCTTAGATTCTTGGGCTTGCGATTCGATTCAAAATGTATTCTGGATTCAAAACGGTTCCCAATTCCAGGATCTACACCAGCCCGATGTGCGCCATCATAAAAGATGAGAATCTCAATTCTTCCCCTAAATCTTATCAAGTGGCATCCCATGCAGCTGGTCTTATCTCCCTGTTGGCCCACACTGGGCATGCTCCCTGGCCGCATGGCTCCCTCTGTCAATGTGTCCGCAGTATACGAGTATGGAATGTGTGTGTTTGGTGGCTAGTTTAAGCAGCCTCACCTGGCCCAAATAGTCTGGGGTTACGTGAGGCTGCACACAGGTTAAGCCAGCAATTACCACACACACTCAAGAAAGCGCTAGCATGCTAGCGTGTTACCACCCAGAATATGTGTAAAAAAAAAAAGTACTCTTTGTAAGTCGTTTTGGATGAAAGCGTCTGAGATACTGAGATGGTGTAATTTATTTTGCCGGCCTCCCACAATGCAAATATTTACAAAAAAGTGAAAAATAAACATGGAAAAACAGAAAACTAAATACTCATATGCAAGAGTAAAAAGAATCTGTCAAAACGGGACTATGCAGTTCACTCAGCAATCTCCTTCACAGATGTTACCTTCTCTGTAACCCAAGACAAGACTGCCCCCCAAATCAGGACAAAATGGCCCCTTTTATTCCAGTATCCCCTCCCACTGGGCGTAGAAATTACATAAACAAACAATCAATACATTTTCTAACTAAAGACAACATTTATAGCTGCCTAAACCCCAAATATATATCAAAATAACCTACATTTTTAACAAATATTTCCCTTCCCGTCATTTCCAGCACAAATTAATATGAAAAAACCCCACATAATCATACAGTTCACGTGACTCATCAGCATGCAAAACCATACTATTTAACGGAGGGAAAAGATACGCCCCTGCTTCGTCAACCAACGTCATGGATGGGAGACGGCTGGCGTATGTGCAGCCCCCTTCAACATGTGGTGAGTGAATACAGTGTTTCAGTGTAAATGTATGCATGAAATGCAATAGAACCCCCAAGTGTGCACCCTTGGTTAATAATAATAATAATAATAATAATTCAAATTTATTGAGCGCATTTCTCGAACCCAAAGCGCTGTACATGGGAGGATCAGTTAAAAGCGAACAACAAACAAAAAAAAACTATAAAAATTTTAACACAGGTCCTTAAATGCCCGTCTAAAGAGGTGTGTTTTGAGGAGAGCTTTGAAAGATTTGAGTGACTCTGCCTCTTTGATGGGGTCTGGGAGTGAGTTCCACAGCCGTGGAGCAGCACAACTGAATGCCCTGGCTCCCATGGTTTTAAGTCTGCAGCGTGGCTGCTGCAGAGAGATGGAGCTGGAGGAGCGGAGTGTACGTGTTGGGCAGGACAGTTCGATAAGGTCAGAGAGGTAGGATGGGCCAGTGGCATGGATGGCTTGGTAGGTGTGGGTTAGAAACTTTAAAGTCAAATGCGTGAACTGACAGGGAGCCAGTGTAGGCTGAATAACACTGGAGTGATGTGCTCAACGGCGGGAGGTGTGGGTGAGAACACGGGCAGCACAATTTTGGACATACTGCAGCTGGTTTATGCATTTTGCAGATGCCGCCCACCAGGAGGGCATTGCAATAGTCCAGGCAGGATGAAAACAAAGGCATGAAATGACGCGTTCAGCCAGTTGTTTGGGAGAGCAGAGGTCGGATCTTTGCCAGGTTCCCTGGAGATGGAAAAATGAAACCTTGGTGATGTTCTTTAAGTGGGCATCGAGGGAGAGTTGGCTGTCCAGAATCACCCCAAGGTTGCGGACCTGACTGGAGGGGACGGGCTGTGACACCAATCCCATGGTGAGGCCTGAAATGTTTGCATTTGCTCGATGGTGGCCTGGGTACCAACCAGTATGACCTCTGTTTTTCCTCCAGAGTTCAACTGGAGAAAAGTCTGCTGCATCCAAGGCCTTGATGTCAGTCAGGCAGCTTGTGAGAAGGGTAGTGGCGGAGTTGATGGTGTCACTTCTGGTGGAGACATACAGCTGAGATACATCGGCGTAGAAGTGGAAACCGAGACCCATATTTCCGGATGATATTGCCCAGAGGGTAGCATATAGATGCAGAAAGAGTAATGGGCCGCCAGAACCGATCCTTGAGGAACTCCCTGTCGTACTGTCATTATGTCAGACTTGCTTGACCCCAAGTTGCAACAAAGTGAGTGCGGTCAGTGAGATATGATCTAAACCACTCCAAGACCAGACCTGACAGGCCAAGGAGGTTCTCCATCCGGTTTAGGAGGATGTTGTGGTTGACCGTCATCAAATGCTGCGCTTAAGGTCCAGCAGAATGAGGATGCTGGCAGCTCCAGAGTCAGCAGAAACCAGGAGGTCATTTGTGACCCTGATCAGCGCGGTCTCGGTGCTATGCCTAGCTCTGAAACCGGACTGAAAAGGCTCCAGCAGATGTTGGCTGTCCAGGTGTTGTTGCAGCTGGCTGGACACAGCACGCTCAAGTAGCTTGGCCACGAATGGGAGGTTGGATATGGGTCGGTGGTTATTAAGGTCCTCAGGATCTGCTCGTTGTTTTTTAGGAACTGGTGTGACAGCAGCACATTTCAGTTCAGGTGGGACGAGCCCAGTGGTGAGGGACTTGTTGATCATAGCTGTAAGAGATGGCACCAGGGCAGGCAGGCAGCTCTTCACCAGGGATGTGGGGAGTGGGTCAAGGGAGCATTTGGTGGACCTCATCTGGCCAACCAGATGAGGTGCGCTACTTAAAACAGAACGGGAAGAGAGTTAATAGCGGAGTTTAACAGCTATATTGCGAGACCGGAAGAGGGCGGGGAACGAGTGGTGAAATGTTTGTGTGTGTGTAGGTGTATGCGTGCGCCCGCAATCAGTGCCGTCAGTGACGGTGCCGCTCCGTCACAGTAAATGTACTCAATGCACCTCAGGTGTGCAGCCTCACCCAACCACAGACTCTTAACTGGGCCAGGTGCAGCTGCACCAGCCACCAAACACACACACTCCACAGTGACGAATTCACAAATGCAGATGCACCTGTGCATATGCTTCCATGATCCTGATGATTCCAGGGTTACACATAGAGATTGGAAAGGCTGCATTGAGCCTATTATAAGTAGTTTGAGTTCTAGTAGATTGATGCACTTTTTTTGCACAGCCAATCACAAATCAGAATCAGAATCAGAATCGCTTTATTCGCCAAGTAGTTTTCACATACGAGGAATTTGCTGTGGTTGTTGGTACATACAGACAACATAGGAGTAATAATAATAAGAATTAAAAAGCATAATAAAGCAAGTAGTGTAAGAACGACAATAAGCATAAATATAAAATAAAGTACGTTATGCCATCGAAACCCCACTCAAACCAGGGTAATATGTTTATAAGTATATAGGGTTAGGGTTAGGGTTAGTTCAAAAACATTTGGGACGGGGACTTTGTATATCATTTCAGTATGGATAAATGAGAGGAACATGACGATGGTGATGGTGTGTACACACACACACCACACACACACACACACACACACACACACACACACACACACACACTCTGTAGATATGGTGACATATTCCTCACATTGTGCCCCAGAACATCTGCTTCTGAGCAAATCCACCCAACACACACACACACACACACACACATGGCACACACACACACACACACACACACACAAACACACACACACACACACACACACACACACACACACACACACACACACACACACACACACACACAAACACACACACACACACACACACACAACTGTCGTTCTTCCAGTGTCTGTGCCTGTATGGATATGATCCACAAATTGACTAACTTTGGTCTCCGAGGGAAGGCTGGAAAAGTAGGGTGCAACGCACGCAGCCGCACGCCACTGCGACGCACGCCGACGGCAACGACCGGCACGGAGCACTGCACGCTACGCACGCACGCAACCGCCACGCCAAAGGCGAAGGCGATAACAAACACTTTGGCAGTGCCAAGCCAGTCCATGGTCCTGTTCGGCTCAATGGGCTGATTCATCAGGGTGTCCACATGACACCAGAGCAGAGAGTGGCCTAGATTAGAATGTAGTGATCCACATTGACTATCCATGCTGCAGAATGAGACCGCCAACATTGTGCTAAAACGTCACAACGAACTGATCAATATCGGTAACTTATCTTATCTGTCTGAGTATGTGGCAAGATGTGCATTTTTAGTTGTGAAATTGTTCTTTGTGTATTGAAGTATAGTTGCCCAGGAAGAGCCGAACCGATGCCAATCCCACAGCTCATATGGGAGTGTTTAGCTTGTTTGTAGTCGAGTATGTGTAGCATAGGTGAGAGTTGTTGGAGTCGCTTCGGCACACAGCTGTGAATGTATAATGCTGACACTCACATGGCTCACATTAGACACCATGGGAGAATTGTCCTTATGCTTCAACGGAGATATCTGGGGTGCTTCTTCCCAATATTTTAGCAATTTGTTGTTAGACACTAGAAGCTCTCCGCCCAATGACTCTCCCTGCAGGTGGTGCAGGAGAGTCATTGGGGTCAGGTGCATTCCAAACTGGGCGGTAGGCAAAGGCGGGATCCTAGGCATGCGGATCCCTGGCATCGCCGACTGGTTTTAGGGACATGGAACGACACCTCGCTGGCGGCGAAGGAGCCGGAACTGGAGCGGGAGGTGTAGCGGTACCCACTAGATATGGTTGGGCTCACCTCCATGCACAGCACCGGTTCTGGAACCAAACTCCTGGCGAGGGGCTGGACTCTCTTATTTTCCGGAGTTGCCCAGGGTGAGGGGTGACAGGCGGGTGTGGGGATACTCGCAAGCCCCCGGCTGTGCGCCGCTGTGTTGGAGTTCTCCCCGGTGAACGAGAGGGTCACCTCCATGGGACTGCAAGTCGCTGGGGGGAAAGGTGACTGTGTGTGTGCTTATGCACCGAGCAGCAGTTCAGAATATCTGGCCTTCTTGGAGTCTCTGGGTGGCATCCTGGAAAGGGTTCCATCTAGGGCTGGGCCATTAATCGATCTCGAATCGAGATCCCGATAAAATATTTGTCGATCTCGATCTATAAGCCTTCTCGACAACAGCCAATCAGTCTGCAGTATTTGTCTCGACAGGCCCATTCACTACGATTGCCGATTGGTGTTGGTGTTTTGGCTAGACACGCCCATTTATAGCACTATAGCTATAAACAGCGACGCAAAGAAAGGAAAGAACAGCATGAGTGAAACCGGCGAGGAACGAGAGTTCCAAAGTGATGAAATTGTCGACAAAAAGCGCCTCACGAAGTCTATTCTATGGAACTCGTTTGGTTACAAAACATGTCGTCTGTGCTGAAACATCATTTGCTGCCATTTCCCCATAGGAAAGACGTTCAAAAAGAAGCGCGGATATAAATAATGCAATATCGTACTTCATTGCGAAAGACATGAAATGCCTTTCTGGCAAAAAAATAGGTTAAATGATGTTTGCCACAAGCTAAAATGTAATAGCATATGACCTACCAATGGTTTACAGTGGTTTTACAGATGGTGTAAAACCCTTTTTATTATTATTTTATTATTATTAATTACAGTTGTACTGAATGTGCCCTTGTTTACTTTTGTTGCCTGTTTGCACTTTTGAGTGTTTTAATTTTTTTTGTTTAGCACAGTTATTTTTTATTCTAAATGTTTACATTTTGCACCTTTTACCAATTTTGCACCTTTTATTAATGTCTACCTCTAAACATTTAACCACTTCATAATTCATATTTATTTTATCTTAAAGTTGCACAGGGCATTTGAGCCACTTGTTTTACTATTTTTGTCTACCTTGAAAAATGTGTGAGATGCTGGGCAGCTTTTAGCCCAGCATCTCTGAAAGGTGTGTTTTTATTAAGGCTATTACAGCATGTTTGCAGTGTTTAATATTGACATTATTTTTGTTAATAAACTGTTTTAAAGTTTAACTAATGAACCCTTTGGTGTCTTCTTCATTTGTCATTATCAGGATACTCTTCAAACTGGCAGCATTATCAAATTATATATTGTTACAAATCGATCAATATGGGAAAAAAAAAAAGTTATAATATTTTTTGCCAGATCGCCCAGCCCTAGTTCCATCCGGGGACTCCATAATTCTACTGGGGGACTTCAATGCGCATCTGGGCAACAAAGGAGAAACCTGGAGCGGGGTGATTGGGATGAACGGCCTGCCTGATCTGAACCAGAGTGGTGCTTTGTGGTTGGACTTCTGTGCTAGTCATGGACTGGCCATAACTAAAACCATGTTCGAGCATAAGGTGGTTCATAAGTGTACCTGGTACCGGAACACCTTAGGCCAGAAGGGCTGCGGATTCAGCGGTCGCCGAAGCAAAAACCCAGGTGTGGGAGGAGTTCGGGGAGGCTATGGAGAAGGACTTTCAGTTGGCCTCAAGGAAGTTCTGGCAAACCATTCGGCGACTCAGGAAGGGAAAGCAAGGCTTGGCTCAGGCTGTGCTCAGTCAGGGAGGAGAACTGCTGACACAGACTGAGGACTGAGGAAAAGGTAGAGTCTGAAGACTCGGGGGCAGCCCCATCCATATCCTTGGCAGAGGTCGCTGAAGTAGTAAAAAAGCTCTTCAGTGGCAAGGCGCGAGGTGTGGATGAGATTCGCCCTGAGATGCTGAAGGCTCTGGACATTGTTGGGCTGTCTTGGCTGACACGTCTATTCAATGTCACAGAGTTCGTGGACAGTACCTGTGGAGTGGCAGACCGGGGTGGTGGTCCCCATTTTCAAAAAAGGCTACTGAAGGGTGTGCTCCAATTATCGGGGAATCACACTGTTCAGCCTCTCTGGGAAAGTTTATTCCAGGGTGCTGGAAAGGAGGCTCCGGCCGATTGTCGAACCTCAGCTTCAGGAGGAACAATGTGGATTCCGTCCTGGCCGTGGAGCAGTGAACCAGCTCTTTACCCTTGCAAATCCTGCATTCAACACCATTGTTCCCTCCAACATGATCCTGAAACTGAGGGGCCTAGGCCTGGGCACCCCCAGTACAGTGTTCTGTCGGGTGGTGTCACTGTGTGGTATGGCAATACCACTGTTCAGGGCAGGAAAGGCATCCAGAGGGTCATCAGTACGGCGGAAAAGATCATCGGGTGTGCACTTCCATCCATCGAGGAGATTTTTTGGTCCAGGTGTCGGCATAAGGCCAGCTCCATCACACAGGACCACAATCACTGTGGGCGCCAACCCTACGGTCTGGTAGCTGGTTCCACAGCATTTGGACCAGGACAAGTAGGTTCAAGAACAGTTTCTACCCACAGGCAGTGTGCCTACTGAACTGCTCATCGCTCAATTTGTTGACTTTTTTGTGCTATTGGACTTACACTAAACGTGCAATACTGGATTATCGGTCTGTTGTTGGATTCTTGGATTTACACCATTGGATAATTTTATTACAATTTTTTTGGATTTACAATTACATTAGACTACAAAATCAGCTACATAGCATGCAGGCACTCTCACTGTACTCTACTGCACTGATCATTTATCATTACTTTACCATGATGATACTTTATCATCACATGTTGCTGCTACTATCTACTCGTTACCATTTTTATGCTAGGATACGAATTCTACTGTACTGCACGCGGGCACTTTTGATGCAAATTTATATCAACAGTATTACTACTCACTTTACTTTTCACTATTTTTACTTTTACACTTTTTACTTGTACCTATTTTTTTGTACTTATTAGGTACTATATTACAAATGTTTGTGTTAATATTTATGTTAAGAATACGGTTCAGATGAAAACTTTACTGTACTTACTAGGTACCATTACTAATTGTTAGAATACTGCAGGAGCGAACGGTGAGTAAGCATTCCATTGAACTATTAGCACTATTATGTGTTAACACTGCTGCATTTGTGCTACTATTCACTGTAGCAAGCAGAAATCCCCTTTTCACATTACAATACACTGTACTCACCCTATTGGTTGTATTTTAATATGTTGTTTTTTTTCTCTTGATGAATGGGGACAAAGCATCCAGTTTATTACAAATGTATATATGGTTTAGACAGGGATAGTCTGGGTGAGTTACCTGACAGATTAAGGCAATTTGACTTTTTCCAACAACTCGTCACTGACACCAGCTGAATCCTTTCCTCCCCAATACCTCATTCAGAATGTATTTTATTTACACTGTAGGGTGGGGTGCTGGTTTATGTTGTGATCTAATATCGTTATGGGATCTGGCAGCCAGCAGTGGAAATGTGCTGCACTGTTTGGCTCTGTGGATACTGGGATAATGTGGAGGCAGACCCTCCCTCAGGATCTGCCTCCAATCCCCCTACTTAAATTCTGAGAGGAACGTCTTTGGCCTCTCTCCTGACCTTTGCTGTTAACATGAACCATTCTGTGCCTGCTGCAGTGGCAGACAATGTCCTCCATGGTGAAGTGCTGTTGTAACTAATCAACTTGCAGTTGATCAGTAAGCTAAGTACAGATAATGTAGGCCTACCACATTATCTAACCTCAACCATGTCTTTGTAGCCTAATCCAGATATGGGGCTAAAGCTATTGTGGACTACAGTCTAGCAACTAGCATTGCCACTGAAATGTAGCATCCAGCTAACCAAAGATCTCCTGTGCTGTGGACCATATTGGTCATAGTGAGCACCTCGAAGTCGCCTGTCCCAGACATGCTCTCATTAGTTGGAACACTGCGTTTACCCTCTGTCACATGATGTTACAGTCAGAGGTGCAAGACAGATGCCGCTGGCCCCAACATCCCCTCATCTCCACGCACCTTCCATGACATCCCGAAGAGGAGTGGGGTGGGTAGATGTAGCCCCCAGGTCACTGGTCAGTGGTGGGGGGGGGGGACTCAGAAATCAAAGGAAGTCAATCTGGAGGGCTGGCTGAGCACAGGGTCTGGGGGGCAGTGCTCCCCCGCATCCTTCACTTTAATTATTGAAAATGTGTCATTCAGGCTTAGGCTGTTTATCTTCTGTGTGTACGTGCTTTTCCAGTTTATGACACAAGTTTGTGAAACCTGAACACATGTTTGTTCAAGGAAAGCAAATAAACCTTCGGTTTTCTTTCTGTGCGACCTGCTCTGCTAAAATGTCACTAGCTGATGTGTTTCTACCAGCTCCTCTGTGATGTCATTACTCACTTGGGCACTTGAACTTTTCTATGCCTCTCTCTCCCTCTCTCTCTCTCCAGTGGTGCCGGCACTCACACATTGCATTATTTATACCCTCTGACGTATTGAGAGAGAGAGACACACACACACACACACACACACACACACACACACACACACACACACACACACACACACACACACACACACACACACACACAGGCTACTCCACATCCATATTTCCCATGCTGGATGTTGGCCAACAGGATTGTGCGTGCCACTGCAGGTGAAAACAAACACTTCCTCAAAGGGCTCCTGGGGGAACTTGAGTCTCTTCGTCAGCAAGTAAGTAGGTTTTGCCGGTTTGCTGAGTATGGTATAGTGTTGTAAGTCCTGAGCAGCAATGTTCTGCAATGTCAAGTTGCAGCAATGTTGTGCAATGTACTGAGTGTTGTATAGATTCAAATGCATCTCTGCATGGTGATGCAGTGAGGGGTGTTGTGGGGTGTTCTAGTCATTACAGGATCTACCTCCAAATTCGTAATGCTGTGTCGTGCCTATCTGGACCTTCAAGGACAGAAATGTGTTTGGAACCACAAAACATGGCAGCATGACCCAAACTGCAGCACGCTCCAAACGGAATATACAGCAATTCGAGTGACCTGCAGAAGAGACCTTTGTATTAACATTTGTACCAGATTACCGAGGTGCACCACAGAACGCCACAGGAGGTCCTTTCTGCCTGTGGCCATCAAACTCTATAACTCCTCCCCCCTCTGTGGGAGGGACAGTGGAAATACAAGACAATGAACACAGCAATATAATGTTGCTGTGTTCTTATATTACCTCTCAGCATCATGTGCACTTTCCTCAGTATTGCGTGCAATATTATTAAAATTACTGTCCAACATCATGTGCAATACTCTATCATGTGCTATATTATTATTATTATAATGTTGTCTATAAATATGATCTATAACACTACCTCTCATCTCCTCTCATCATGTGCAATATTCTTAATGTCATGTCCAATAATATTACACTTCAATTATGTCAAATTGTTTTCGCCGTCGGAATATCTTGCCTACATATTTGTATATTTTAACTGTAAATTTGTAAATCCGTTAGTTTATTTTTATTATTCTGTTTTCCGTATTGTTTATTGTACTGTATTGCTATGTAACCTGGCACAAGAATTTCCTTCGGGATTAATAAAGTTCTATTCTATTCTATTCTACCACCTCTCTTCCTAATACTAAAATGCCAGTGGAATCACGATTAGCTCATTTGGTTTGGTTTAGTAAAAGTGATAGAGAATCACAGGGAAACGCCAATGATCCATATAGGCCTAAAGTAGTTTAGGAGACACCAGGCATTTTTGCATTAACCACAGCTCTGCAAATGATCACAGGCATCTCTCAGATGCAGACATCATAAAACATGCACACAAACAAGCATGTGTTCCACCTTTTGCGAGATGCACCGTTTCCTTTTGGAGCCTTTGGGTGTGTATCGGCCCATGTTTTCCTGTGTGGTCATAGATGCTATTGACTGAATGATAAGTGAGGCTGATTAATTTGCTCAAGGGAATCAATGGATTTGAGCCACAAACATGGTTACAAAAATTATAATTTATAGATATCTTTGCTGGGACTGTAGATGCAATCTACACACAGGAAGAACCCTTCTCCATTATTCCCTCTGCTCAAGGCACTGCAGAGGGTCCCAAGTAGAAACGCTGCTCATAAATAATTTTCTACACGTGTCTGCTTTAAAGCTCAGGGAGAATGCCAGGAGAAGATAAGAGATAAGATAAGATTTTATTAATCCCGAAGGAAATTCTTGTGTCAGGTTGCATAGCAATACAGTACAATAAAACAATATGGAAATCAACAGAATAATACAAATTAACTAAACTAACAGATTTACAAATGTACAAATAAACTAAACTAACAGATTTACAAATGTACAATGTACAATGTCAAATATACAAATGTATAGGCAAGATAAGATATTCAGACAGCGAAAACTATTTGGCTTAGTTGAAGTGTAATCCTGTGATAATGATAAAGGTTAGGGGACGTATTGCACCTGATAGAAAGAATATTAAGAATATTGCACATAATGTTGAAAGGTAATGTATTGGACATGACATTAAGACATTAATAATATTGCACATGATGATGAGATGAGAGGTAGCATTACAGATAATATTTATAGATAACATGTTAATAATAATAATATAGCACATGATGGAGAGTATTGCACATGATGTTGGGCAGTAATATTAATATTGCACTTAATACTGAGGAAAAATCCACATGATGTTGAAAGGTAATATTGCACATAATATTGCTCAGTGTTCATTGTCTTGTATTTCAACTGTACTTCCCACAGAGGGGGGAGGAGTTACAGAGTTTGATGGCCACAGGCAGAAAGGACCTCCTGTGGCGTTCTGTGGTGCACCTCGGTAATCTCAGTCTACGGCTGAAGGTGCTCTGGTATGACTCCAGTGTGGCGTGAAGGGGATGGGAGGCGTTGTCCATAATGCTTTGGAGCCTAGCATATCTCCACTCAAATAAGTGCTAATCTTAACCAAGGCATCCACAGGCCTTGGCCATGCAGCCGAGGGCCACATAGCTCCAGCAGAAGTTTATTCTGGGGGCCTGGTATGTGGGAATCCGCCTCAGAGAGCGTGTGAGAGGCGGAGAGAGGGTATGGCGTTGGGTTCCACTTCAGCATTGGTTTGCATTGGTCAGCACCATACTTCAATGTCAATTTGTCAGAGGAAATGGGTTATCTTAGATGCCCCATTTAGGTAAATAGCATGTGTTCAGATCTTAAGTGTGCTTTTGGAGGGAAAGGGAAAAACCAAAGCAGTGTCACAAATGGATTCTTACAGGTTTCAGTGAACATGTAAAGGTCATTTTGTGCAGCGCGTATCACACTGCCAAGTTCTTCATTGTGAGTGACGCGGCACATGATCTCTGAATCTCTCTCTCGCTCTCTACTGCACTGCCACTGCGCAGCCATTAGCCATCAGATGGAGAGAAGGCTGTAATACTGGTTCAACTTGAGGACACCATAAGTAAATAGTTTCCAGTGGTGGGAGAGGAGATCGGCGTCAGCCATGAAGAGGGATCCAGCCTCTCCTACCTTCCAGACGCTGCTTGAAAATACAGCGAGCGGGGAATCCCTGCCCCTCGACCAGGCAGCGGGCCAGATCTGGAGCGTTCTGCTGCGCTTTAAGTACATATCTTGAATAATTGATTCTGATTTGGCCAAGGCTTATTTTTCTGTGTGCAGCCGGCCCGGCTGCCTTTTCTTTCCCCCAGCGGCGGTTGATTTCAGACACGTGCAGAAGATGCATTTATTCTGGCTTCCTGTAATCATTGTCTGCCTTCCATCTGTGCTGGTCGGCAGTGAAGCCAAGCTTTCACCCTCGATATTCCTATGACAAGGAAGACCTTGCAACTACAGGCTGGAATTGTTGGGTGGATTATTTATCGTGAGGATTTTTTTTGGTTGTGAATTGTTAAACATACTTGTCATTTCCCATTTATTCCAGTCGAGGAAGAACCATTATCTTTTCAGTTTAAAGTATTCTTGTTAATGTACATATACACTGCATTTCATGGCCTCAGAAGAATACTTGAGTGAATCAGATGCCTGCAAAGCATTTAAATTTCAAAACCGTCCTGTGAATCTGGTTAAATCTGGATAGACTTCAACAAGTAAAATAGGGCGGAAGTGGAGGAAGTCAGAACGTTATTAAAATAGTTGCTTTCACAGATGAGTTTGCATTGGCTGCCTGCTCAGTGTGAAGTAAGTCAAAGTGACAGAGTTCACATGCTAATTTAATGTAATTTCCACTGGCCCCCTTTTATAGCACCCCAGTTAACAAATTGACCTAACCACAACAATGTGACCACAGTAAACCACCATTAGCCTTCATCAGCACTCATCCTCAGCCAAGCACTCTTAGGGTGTTTTCACACATACAGCATTTAGTGCGCACTAAACGAGTTTGGTCCCTTGGTTCGGTACGTTTGCGTTGGTGTGAATGCAACCACCGCACTTTGGTGCGCACCAAATCAGCCGGCCGAGACCTCCCTGAAGAGGTGGTCTCGATCCGCTTCAGCTCCCTAAATTTGGTGCGGTTCCTCTGGTGTGAAAGCAACCGAAAAAAATTGGATGGATCTGCAAGAATATCGCCGGCAAATGATGAAATGGTCATTCAGGAGGAGGGCACGTCTCTTCTGTTTGAAGTGGCGTGCAATGCGCCGTCGGCGACGCCAATGCATCATGACGTTGTTTTCGAGTCGCAGCCGCAACTCATTTTCGAACTGAATAGTTTGCAGAAAATTACCGACACATACAATGTAATAGGCGAGAATCAGCCCCAGGAGCGCAACGAAAAGCTGTCGCTCCATTTTAAGTTCTCGGAAGTGGCCCGTGAGTGGCGCGAAACTGCCGTAGTCTTCGCGGTCTATTTTGGTTCGTTTAGAAATATGGATATGAGAAACCGAACCGTACCAACGTCTGTTTGCTACATTGGAAAAATGTTTTGCCTGGTGCGGACCAAAGCAATCGAACTATAGGTCTGAAAACGCCCTTAGCCTCAACAAGTGCTCGGCCCCCACAATCTGTTTGATTGATGACTAGTACACGAATGTAATATAATTCAGGGTTTCAGCACATTTGTTCTGTCCAGATGTTTTAGGTGCACCTAAAACCCTGGATTTCTCCAGGGTGAGTTTGGAGATGCGCCTGGATCAGGGTGGCATGTTGTGGGTGGTGACCTCCAACCACACCGTCGGCAGCTGTGGCCTTTTGCCCTCTGCTGCTGCCCCCATTGTGAGAACGTGGTAATAATGCTGTGGATAGAGGGAGGTAGGAAGGAGAAAACACAGTGGTCTCAGACAGCACCAGGACCTGAGCGATGCAAATGGATATGTTCGAGACAAGACTGAATAACCCGTGGAGAGGGTTTTCTCTACGCACACACATTTTCTCTATGCACACACATTTTCTCTATGCACACACATTTTTTCACTGTTGAATTACAAAAAAGAAGGTTGTAAAGTCGTGCATGTGTGTGTGCACACATGCACGACAGAGACACAGAGAAATTCAAATTTGGGGGGTGGGGGTTGGTTGAGTCACCTGATTAGTCTTCCCCTGGATGTCCACAGACACCCCCCCCTCCCTCTTCTCACACTCAGAATTCCACCCCCAAAACGCGCACACCACACAACACACACACACACACACACACGCACCTCGGTTCACATGCCGTCTTGTCCTGTGCAGCAGATAAGTTGTGAACTCTTTTGGCCCTGATCTGCTCTGGTTGTACTGCGTGGAGCAGGCTGAAGCAAGTTCTGCCTCTGGTTTCAGACAGGGGAGGCTGGCAGAGCAGAGCGAGCAGTCAAGATAGGAGGCGGCAGAGAGGAGGGGCCTGCAGGCACTCACTGGAAGGGGTGGAGAGTGAGCCTGCTTCACACCGCGCTTCACTGCAATGAGGGAGGCGTGTTGAGAGAGTGGGCTAAAGGGGAACGAGAGAGAGAGAGAGAGAGAGAGAGAGAGAGAGACGCCTGTGGAATCATTGTATTAAGGTGAATCTCTGTTCCTGTGTGCAGAGTTTGGGTGACTACTGGAGGCGTACTTGCAACTTCTTCCTCAGACGCTCCTCAGGTTGGTAGTCCTTGTGTTGCATGCTGCCGGTGCTTGTTGCAACGGTGTGTGTGTGTGTGTGTGTGAGAGAGAGAGATAACGGACTGTGCTGCTACTGCAATGTGGAAAGTATTTACTTTGTCTTTTTCAAGGCTATGATATGCTTGTGCCCGCTTGTTCATCTCTCTTTTTTTAGTTTTTGTTGGAAGGTCGTCATGTTTTAATTCAACCACGTAGAAGATCTTGTGATATTTTGGTGGGCTCAGTGGGTCTCACTGCATGCCATGTGAAATGACATAGCCCTCTCCGCCGCCCCTCCTAGTCTTTCCCTCCTTTCACATTGTGGGGAGCTCTTTTTAAAAGGGGGAAGAATGGAGCTGGGAGCCGTGAATGGGCCCGAGATGGCTCTGTGTGTGCTTAAGAGAGATGCCGCCTTCTCATGTGTCAGCGTGCTAGTGCAGGGGGGGTGGAGCTAATCGAACGTCCCCTCTAGTTTTTCCTTTCTTTTTTTCTTTTTTACTTTTTGGGTTTGCATTTTGGGGGGCCCAAATTGGTTGCAGCCTTGCTGCATTCTGCACTGCACATAAGTTTCATATAATGTACACTGTAACCCTGATGACAAGTCCCTTCAAGGAACCATACCTAAGGTTCCTTTATTTCCTGTTGCTCTGTTCCCACTCTGTGTGCCGACCCTGGGGGGGGTTTAGGGTGGAGGAGGAGATGTACAGTGAAGTGGTTTGGACTCCTTTTCATAGGTATCCGTTTTCTCGACCGTTGCCCGAGCAATGTTTAATAATCGGTTTGAGCACTGTGAGCTTCTATTTCTGGCTGTTGTTTTTTTTGTTTTTGTTTGGATGAATGGCGTTCTTTCAGGGCTGGATAATTGACCGATGATGGGGAAGTTTGCAGTTGAGCTGGTGCCACCTTTGTTTGTGTTGTTGGCTCTAAAGTTGCATGATACTGTTTGTCAGCTGCTTGTCAGTTATTGCTTGAGGACTTCCTCATGACTGGGCCTTTGCATTCCACCATTTTGGATAGGTTAGACGTTTTGTTTTTGTTTCTAAAGCAGATTTTATGAAAACTGTAAAATCAAGTTGATGCCGAATTAGGATTGAACAAATGGCTAAAATGAATTAAAGCCATTCAACCAATCACAAATGGTTGATTAGATTTTCGACACAACATGTTTCCCCCAATGGCAGATTGTTGGCTTGGGCTGTTGGTTGCATTTCGGAGCGAAGAGGAAGGGTCATTCAGGTGCCATGAGTCTATGGTGTCTGATACAGGAACAGGAATATCAGCATGGAGACTTTCCACGTGTATCCGAACACTCCTCTTAAAGGCACAGTCTCTCTAAACACAGACAAGCAAACCATAACCCTGCATGTAGAATGCACACACACAACCATAACACTGCATGTAGAATGTACACACACAACCATAACACTGCATGTAGAATGCACACACACAACCGTAACACTGCATGTAGAATGCACACACACAACCATAACACTGCATGTAGAATGCACACACACAACCGTAACACTGCATGTAGAATGCACACACACAACCATAACACTGCATGTAGAATGTACACACAACCATAACACTGCATGTAGAATGCACACACAACCGTATGGTGAATTATGAGTCCTCTACATTACTATATTTTATCTTACAGTTGTACTCAAATGTAGAGGGCCTTTGTGATCCACTTTACTCTGTTTGTCTTGATTGTACCTCTACAAACATTTGAGAGGTTTGCTGCTCTGCCAAAGGAATTTGTGATAGGTAGTGACAGCTTTTAGTTTTATTTGCATTATTTTAATAATTTACAAGGCAAGTGAACTTGTACTGTTTTGTTAAGGCAGATACAGCATGCTTGCACAGTTAAATGTTCACATTGTCATTCTATTTTTGTTAAAGGTACTATAAGTAAGAATCAGTGCATTCTGAGCTCCGTAGCTAGTTCTAATCACAATTAAACCTTGTACACATTTAAAAAATCTATGAAATGTATATATTTTTTAATTATCCATGCTTACATGTAATTTCGTTCCTTTTTCCCACGAAATCCGACCCGACTCGAACTAACATTAGTTTCTGATTGTTATTGTCTCAACTCACGGAGCTCAGTTCAGAATGTACTGATTCTTATTATAAGGACTTATAGTACCTTTAATAAACTATGTTGTAAAGTTTAACTATTGAACCCTCTGGTTTCTTCAGGCTTCAGTCATTATCAGGGTACTCTTCAAACTGGCAGCATTTTCAAATTATATAACGTGATAAATATTGAGATCGATCGTGATCATATTTTTGGCCATATTTGCCATTTCTACCCTTGCTGATTGATTGTTGGCAGCCAATAATTCATTTTTACCAGCAATATTTGGTGTTCCCATGTTCACCATCACTTGTTGTTGTCTGAGGAAGGTTCCTTAACAGAGATGTAGATTCTTTGGTCTGGATGATTGCTCAGTTTACCAGACTTTATTATTTCTGGTATAGTAGGAAACATGCAGTGTGCCCAATGGGATTGGACTGCCGCCCTGGGTCAACATTTGGTCAAATTTCTTTTGTGTTAAATTAGAAAAGACTTGGTATGTGTGTGCTAGGTCCTCTGTAAGGCATCGGGCTGAATAACATTCCGTCCAATGCAAGTTTCTTTAAGTCTGTGCTTGGCAAGACAAAAGGCAGGACCCCAGGCCCTGTTGAAGTGTTCCTCAACAACTTCTCAACGCCAATGACCCAATGGTTCCTCGTGTTCCTGACCCTCTGTTTTTCATTTAGCCAGTAACCCCCACAGGGCCACAGGGACAGTGGTGTGTGTTTCTCTGTGATGGTTTGGAGAATTGGAAAGGGTGGTCATGGTTTATAGTCCAAGAGAAGGGTGTTGCTCTGTTTTGCTGGCTCGCTGTGTAAATCAAGGGCTTACGTCATTAGCGTTGTTGGTGTGCAAGTGTGTGTGCATGTGTGTTGATTGGCTTGGCTAGTCCGCATGTGATTATGTCATATACTATGGTTTCCAGCTGTCCGAGACAGCTGCACTTCATTATGTTCCCCTCAAAAAGTGAGCCGTAAACATCGTACTCTGTGTGTTGTTCATAAATGAAATGAAGAAATGCGAGGAAAATATAATTTTTTTCATGAACCTGCACTCTCAAGAAACAGCTTGCAATAGTTTGGAAAAATCTGCCCATCAAACTCAGGTAATGCCTCTTTTTGCCCTTCTTATTCTTTAGTATAATAGGGCGCTCCAACACTAAGCTGTCCCAAATGCTTTTGGGCAGGGGTCCCACCGAGAAGCTAAAGACTAAGGCAGGACAAAGACCCTGCCCTTTGCAAAGCTGTAATGCAGGTGCATCGGCCTCAGATGAATACCTGACACTTAATCTCTGGTATAATTACTTGCTTGGAAAGTGAAACGAGGACATGCACTTAATCGCCTCACCAACTGGACGTGTCGAATACTTCTCTTACCGTATGCGGTGAATCGCCCCCCTCCCCCTGTGAGTTAGTGTTTAATTGCTCTAAAGTTTGATATTCCCACAGAGAGGCAACAGGAAATAATCCTCAATTTCATTTTGCCTCAGATTGAAATCTAGTACCGCGTTGATGGAGCCAGATGGATTCCATGGCCATCTTGCCCTGACAGGTTCTGTTGCTGTGAGAACTCCTAGGCCTCCTACCTTGGGAGTAGAAGAGCAACATGCTCAGAGTGTGATGGTGTGCTCATGCTGCAGTTTCAGAATTTGCTCAAATGTCCCAGGTTGTTACTGCCCCCTGGGGACCAGTATGAAGCCTATTAAAACAGAGATGTCTATTGCTGTGTTGCTCAGGTCATATTACCACCTAGGAAGTTGACCTCCCCGTAGCCTTTGACTGAGTTTGGCCTTGGAAAAGCTCACTGAACTGCAGCGATGGGGTCTGCTGTTGTGAATCTTTACAGGTTTACACCTGTCTCATCCCTTTTTATAGATCCTTTCTGGGCCAGGTCAAAGTTCATGGGAAAGTATTTAATGAACCTGTCTTCGCCGAGTGGCTATATTAGTTGACATACTATTCATGTTCAGCTGTTCTATTGTACCATATAATACCAACCACCGTATCTAGCCATATCATACTAAATTAAAGGAATGTAGATGGAGGACAAATGTTAAGTTGGGTTGATGAGGTTAACGGTTAACCGTCCTTTCTTCCTTCCTTCCTTGCTAAAAGCTGGATGTCCAGTTGTTCCTTCATGCTAATGTTTTTTCTCCGAGCATGGGTGTCAAGAGCTGTGGGGAAGGACATGCTGTTATATTGTGATTATTATGGAACTGGAACAGTGAGTTTGCCTTTGCTTAAAACCGCTGTAAACAATAATGTTTTAAATAAATCTATAGCCCAGCTGCAATCACTAATAGTATTTGGTCAGTAGCATTGGTTTCCTTGTCCCTCCATTCTGCACAACCAATCAGACCACACAAACAAAAATGGCTGAAGGAAAGAAAGCAGGCAGGAAAAGTTGTAAGACCCCTGTGACGACATGGGGAAGAGGGAGGGGAGTCCTAATTGCAAAAATAGACAGGAAGTTAGCCAAAACGACGGCATTGGGTGCAGAGCCTTCAACCGCACACTTTGTCCTCCATTTTGGTTTTTGATCAAAAGCATGTAACAATGATGTAGTTGTACTGTCAAAGGGAATTTTACTGGTACCATAACGTTACATATGCAGAAACCTGAATGACTTCAGCAGAACAGAGGCTTATTTTCCAGGAAAATGTTGGCATGTGAGAGTATGATGGGTGAACATAAATAAATTCACTAACTCATCCTTGAAACCTTATGTGTACATGACATGAGTAACAATGACATCATATGCAGACCATGGAAACCTAAAAAGGGATTTTTTTATGAATGGATTCCCGCTGTCTTGGAAACAAACAATTTCGTTTTAGCTTTTTGCTACTTCTGCCAAGAACGTTGGCACAGATTTGCACTAAATTTGGTGGGTAGGTTGGTAATGGGCAAAATAAGAATTAACATCATTAACCTTCCATGCCAATCAGCCACAAAGGGGGTATGGCAGTGGGTTTGGGCATCCAATAACAATGATCAATTCTCATCAAAAAGGTCTCAAATACAATGAGTAATGGTTAACTAATGTAGGCGCACCCAACCTGGGGGTAACAAAGTGAAATAGCAATGTCCTCGATTGGCTCTAAGCGGCTGTGTCTGTGCTAGGGGGATATGGTCTGACTGCAGTGACAGCGATTATGTTCTTGCAGGGATAGCAAGAGTCTTTGCTTCTCTAAATACCTTGCATTCTGTTTATTTAACATGGCATAACATATAAAATGATTGATCAAAGAAATGTATGTCCAAAAACAACCAAATGTTATGTCCACCTTCGATTGTGCACTGTAGATGCATTGGCGCTGCTTTATTACTGCGCCAATCGTGCTCGTCTTTGGCAGCACTAAGCCCAGGATGCAGCGACGGTGCCCTTGCAAAATGGTGTCGGAAGGGGGACTTGTTTTGGTGGAACATTTGCAGGTAGCGGAAGGGGAGGAGAATTCAGACTATAAATAGTCGGCCAATGGCAGCCTTATCCCCAAAGTCTACATCCTGCCAGTCATACTAGATGATGGAGATTCATAAAATATTAACCAAATTGGGTTAGACTATTATGACAACTCAAAATACGGTTACGGGCAAAGAGTCTCTGCGTTATTATTATTATTATTATTATTTGGCCAAGTGGTACAAAGAAACAAAGGAATAAGCAAAGACAAGCATTGGGCCTTTAGCCAGACTGTGCTCATGCTTTGGGGCCACTTGATGGGGGTTGAGCCTTCCCTGCGTTAGCATCAAAGCGTCTTGCAGAAGGGGTTTTGGGGGACTTCCACAAACTCCACACCCCGATGTCTGCATCTCATTTTGGACTCTGAAAACACTGGATTCCATCAGCATGAGATGAGATTGACTCTTTACGGGAAAGCAGGGGTGAAAAGTGGAGCTGGAGAACTCGAGTGTGTGATTGTGTGTGACACGTGAAATGCAAAAAGACGCAGGGTCGTGACCCTGTCAGCAAAATGGGGACAGTTCAAATGGAGAATTAAGCCAGGAAATTGCACAGAGTGCCAGAAAAGGAGTGAAAGTGAGAGAGATGCAGCTGAAGACTAAGAGATAAACAACAACCGCCCAGCTTGCGATGGGTGGTTGGTCTCCACGCTGTGGAGAAGATTATTAATCTGTGTTGTATTTTATCACAGCTGGTCCAAAACTCAGAGGAAATTAACTGTATAATTTGAGGAGTTTAGAAAGTCCCACCAGAGGCCTGGGTGTTTCCCAACATCGAGAACATCTGTATAAAAGCACCACATACCACTGCAGTGTTTGATTATCCCGTTGTCCGGCCGGCACATCACAGCCACACAAAAAGGCCAGGCTAGAGCAGCGATCAACGGCACACAAGCAGATCTTGATGTTTGTATTTTACTTCGGGGGCATTTCTCTTTACATTGTTCGGCCTTCTTTTCGTACTTCCAGTCTAAGGTTTATTTAAAATACCAGACATTTTAATGGGATATAGGTGTCTGCTGAATGGCTTAGTAAAATTCCATCTGTTTTCTCATCAACTCTTTACTCCCTTGAACTGAATCTGTTGAGCTTCTTCTAGATTTGTCATTGCTCTGACAACAGTAGTTCCACAGATTTATTGTCTGGCCAAGCCCCCCAACAAAAACCTCCATTAACCACTTGGCTACGCCGGAGGCAAACCTGAGAAGTCTGGTGAGAAGGGGGGGCAGTAAGAGCCTCCCTTCATCTACTTTATGAGGGCTTCTCTGCATGTACAGCTTGACTACAAGTACCTCAAGTCGCTGATCGTCTGGAACCCAACACTCGCCGTCGTGACACTAAAATCTATGGATTGTCCTCGTGTTTGGCATATAACAAAAAAAAATTTCAAGCCTTTTCTTTGAAATTGCAAGTGAAGCTATATCGCTGTGGCTTGCGGCTTTTTTTCATTATTTGACAAACATCAAACCAACCACACCTCATTGCAACAAGAGTGTGATTTGTGTGGCGTTGAGGTTGAAACTATTTCCGAGAAACACTTTGCATTTCCACTTCCTCTTTTTAGAGTTGCTCAGCTCCACAGTAGCCACACCTTGACTGAAGCTTTAAATCCTTTGTAAGAGGCTGAGCCTACTGTGGCTAGTGAAGTGGAGGTAAAGAAACCAGAGTTATGAAAAGCATTAACAGAGGAGCCTGTACAAGCAGTGTCCACTTTTGGCTGACGGAGAGACAGTAAAATAAGGAAGAGAGCAGGAGAAAGATGGAGTT
Organism: Coryphaenoides rupestris; assembly: GCA_002895965.2. NCBI lineage: Eukaryota > Metazoa > Chordata > Actinopteri > Gadiformes > Macrouridae > Coryphaenoides > Coryphaenoides rupestris. Next base: position 155,805 of record PIJE02000614.1, read on the forward strand.
ACAATAGGACTGTGAAGAATTACGAGACGAAGAAGTTGGGATGGAATAAAACTACAACGAGATACGGAGTGGATAAAGAGGAAAGTGTGTAGATGCCGTGAACTTGGAAGTGATAAAAACCTGCATGGGGGGGATGAACCTCTCAACCAAACCCAGACAGTAACCCCACCCCAGCCCACTCTCCGAGAGGCACCGAGAGGGTTGAGGTTCCAGCGAGGCGTGCAGGAAAAGGATTAGGGACGCCTGGCTTCACAGTCGCAGGCCGTGTTCCACTATGCCGATGGACACAGTGGAACACATTGAACATAGAGCAAAGGGGGAAAACGGTAAGGGTGTTGGGGAATGAAATTAGGGTGGAAAAGAGAAAATTAGGTCTGCAATGCTGGGTACATGATGTGCTTTATTGTGTCATCATGTGGGATATAAATGTGCCAGGCTTTTGTACAAATCCAGACATGGCCCGTTGTATTATTGTACGAGTCCCCGAAGAAGGAGGAGCATCTGCATCCGGGTCGTTGTCCGCTTCCCCATCTTGCTTCTGGATTGGTCGCTCAGTCGCACCCATCTCACCTGTTAAAGCCATACAGCGGCTGGAGACCCTCGTACGGAGTCTCATTTTCTCTGATGGATCAAGCGCCTCTGTTCATGGCTGTGCTTTATCACCCACTGAATGTGAATAAATCTTCCACATAATCAGTTAAATGTGGAAATATCTCATCATTCCCCACTCAAGGACACCAGTTCCCAGAAATGCATGCTGTGATGGTGGGCGTTTTCTGGTTGATTAGTTAAACAGAAGTAGACATGAGGGAGGCTCAGGTGGAGAGCATGACATGAGCATGACTAGTCCCACGTATTCCCTCTCTCTCTCTCTCTCTCTGTTTCTGTCTCTCCGCTCTTCCTGAATGGATGGAAAGACACACAGATAAACACGACAGAAGGGTCTTCGATTTGCTCGCCGCATAAGTTAAGGTATCGACTTGCACAGCTGAAGAATCAATCAAGAAGGTCTTTCTGGCTCTCTACACGACTGATATTGACGAGCGACAAAGAGATTTCCCCAGGACCCCCTTTACTGAGGCCATACTGTACCCTTCTTATCCTTTTTTTATATTAGTGTATATATATGTCTGAATGATCATTTCAAACACTATTGGTGCACAGTGGTTCACCTGTTCCTCACCAGCACATTGTGAATTGAGATGTAACCTGAGGAGTTATATTTCCTTTGTCTAAATTGACACTTTCCTACTGCTGTTGACCTAGATCCAAGGATTGAATGACACGATTCTGAAACCCATTCCAACCGTATTGTATGTCTGCTAAAAATGTTGTGATATCAGTGAGCTTGGTTTTGGATTTGCACCAATGTGGTGGATACATTAGTGGGAGATTTGCTTGGAAGTAAATTGACTCTCTCGACCTCAATGGTTGAAAACCCCAGGGTGGCTCCAGCTTTCGTCTGGCTTGCCCACTGAGTCAACTGTAAAAATCAAAGGATGAATTTGGCCTATACACCGTCATGGAGGGCATACATTAACAGTTTGATTCCTTTTCATATTGTATTTTCTTCAAGTTGGTTTCAAGTTTAATCATTTGAACAATGCATTTGAACAAATTGTGATACAGCCAGATGCAGGCCACCAGAATTAATACAAAACTGGATTTTCACACTGTTACAAACTGTTAGACACTCGGCCTAAGATCCCCCCCCAGGCTGAAGCACCTTAGTTATTTAACCCCAAAATGATCAGACCTATAACCTTTCATGTTTTTCACCTTTCATAGTCTTCCCCTGTCAGTTCTATCCTCACTCGGCTCAAAACCCTGGTGACCGGCTATCAACAGCCTCAAGTGCCTCAAGCCCTGTGTTCTGTGATCCTAGCCGAGGGGGTATGTGCCCCCCATGACTCCTGAGGTGTGCACGTGTGACAGTGACAGAAGCTATGCCGCTAGTCAAGTATGCAACATTGGAATACCTTCTTTACGAGGCCGAGGAAAGATGGAAGAGGGCTTTGGCTATTTTCAGTCAGATAACGGCTGAAACTAGATACCGCCTTATCATACACGTTTATTTTAGACGGCAAGCGCAGTTATATTGGAGCATTCACTGCTTCTTTTTTAAATGTGTCCATGATTCATGTATTATGATCCCCATTGGAGTTCACCTGGCAGGGGTCTGTCCCAGCTCATGCGGGGTGCAAGCCAAGCAGGGCATTATACAGCTGTGGAATATAGCAACAGGTTTAGTTTTAACACACTATAAAAGGCTCCAGTAGTCTTGAATTTGCAAAGAAAAAAAACCCTCCAAGTCTCTTCCCAGCAACGTCATCACAGCCATTGTTTTGTTTATTGAAAGGCTCAGCCAAGGTTTCCCCTCCTCACTGCATCACTACCTCCCAGTCTTCATGGTGACTCTGTGAGTCATATGACTCTTATATGGTATTCAGGGACAATGAGTTGCCACAGCGATTCTCTCCCTTGGGATATCCTTTAAGCTCTTCCTGATCGGGAAGGATGATGTTTTTGTCGTTACACACACACACACACACACACACACACACACACACACACACACACACACACACACACACACACACACACACACACAGAATGAGGGCTGTACATCCACCCCTCACTCATATCTCACTCAGATGATATATTAGGAACATGAAAAAATAGTACAGAGGAAGCAAAGGAAGTTTTGTCCGTGGTTCTGTACTCTGAATTAGGCCCTCTGATAGCTCTGCCATAACATGGCGACCTTGATGAAAATAGGCCTCGGCCACCACCAGGAAGCTCTCTGTTCTTGTCTCTCCAAGATAATAGGTTATTAAGGTGTGAATTAAGCTTCAGGAAATGGTCTTCCATTAAATCCATTGCAATGTCACGTTATTGCAGTGTTTCCTTCTATTCATTCGAGCTGATTTAATCGGTGCAGTCAGTAAAGTGCAAGTCCAGATCGAGTCATTGGTGAATCAAGTCTGATTTGAGAAAACCATGTGGCTATCATTATATTGATGACCTAAAATAGAAAAGGAAGGTTTCTAAACAAATATTTCAACGAAAAAATCAAAATACATTGTCGGTAGCTTGCTCATGTTTCTAACATAGTTACATCATTACTGGACTAGGCTTGGATGCATCTATTAAGACTATTAAGGTAATAACAACAATAGCGAGTAATGCAATTTTGAACACCACTTTGGTCTCTTCATCAGAGACGAGACAAGTCAAATTCGGTCCTGTCTGGAGTCTGGTCTCAACACCAATACCAGACACCCACAATCCCGAGTGGACTGGAAAATCACGCTAAAATCGTGTAGTGTGAATTCGGCGTTAGGGTTATTTTATGTTTTGAGATGCTGTTGTTAAAGAGATCATAGTAGACACGGTGACCTTTTGTAGAGGACGTGCAAAGATGCAAATAAACAAATGCACGCATGCACACACACACACACACACCATCTTTGACAGACATCTTTGGCAGAAATCTTTGACATCTGGCTGTGTGCCCCCGTAGGACCCCACATCCTGACCGGAAGATTTTCTTCTTTTTTTTTCCTCTTTCTTAAACACAAACACACACACACACACACACACACACACACACACACACACACACACACACACACACACACACACACACACACACACACACTTACTCTGTGCGTTCAGTTTGTCAGTGTGGCATTAACGGTGAGAGCAATGCATAATTTTAATATAATCCAAACCTTAAGACAACATTATTCCTCAGTGTCATTTATCTTCAGGCCTTGGTGATCATTTTATTGGAAGTACCCTTTTCTGAAATATATTTCACTGCAGTCCTAGTGTTGCATCTAATGGCAAATTCCCCTCTCAAATTGGAATGCATTTTCACATTATGTGCACATGAAGGGGAAGTTTCACAGAGGGGGAGGCTATAAGCTCATTCCTCTGTCCTAATCAGTCGGTCATACACAGCTGACTTGGGTCTCTTCCTGCTCATTTTCCACCCCTCCGTCAACCCTGTGCGTTGAAACAGCACCAAGTCAGCACATGATTTGTTGACGGTGGGTGGTTGGCTGGGTGGGGGGGGGGGGGGGGGGGAGAGGGGCTGGAGCCGGATGGAGCTCAAGCAACGTCGCAGCGAGATGCCGTGTGACCTCGCCAATCACACCAGCGCCTGTTTCCGCTCCTCTCCTCCCTGTGATGGATGCTTTGTACTGATGCGTGTCCCGGGCCTCTAATGCACGGGCTGGGACATGCATGGATACACACACACGCACGCATACACACACGCATGCACACACGCGCACACACGCACGCACACACACACACAGCTCTCTGGAGGCCCCCAGTGTTGGGACAGCGTGTTAGTGGGACAGGGTCACAGAACAGTGATTTTATTGATGGTTGTGTGTTTCCTGGTTTTGGTTCGGTTGTCCCCGGCTTTCCTCAACAACAACAACATTTTGGGTACCCCCTTAAGACCATCTATAACCAAGGGTGCAAAGGCTGCCAACATTTTGTTTTCGCTTAAATGACAAAAATCGTCGTACCCGACCCAAGTGACAAACAAAAAGCCTGTTGTGTGTTTTTGTTAGCATTGTTATTTTTCATATTTTGCTTCACTCATTCCTGTCTCTAATTAGAGCAGCCTCAGCCTCTTCCTCAAAACCCCTAATTTTCAAATCAATTCAATTAACTTAATTGTCTGTCAAGTCAAAGGTTACATTTATACTTTAGAGGTCCATATGTCAATACAATATGATATCCACTATTATTATTAATTCTAAGGGACTAATTTCCAGTCTTGTACAGGCTATTTTAACCATGGTAAATGTAGGAGACTGTAGTGCAAACATTGGTTGAGAGTGGGGTCTTCTATCATTATCACTAAACGCTGTATCATTTAATTATTTACCTGGATGTTGACCTGAGTATTTTGGGAAATATGACTAATCATATCGGGAGGAGTATTATGGTATCCAATCCAAAGCTATATGGGGCTACATTCCTTGCCTGTTAAAGTAGGAACATCATGTTATTTGAAGGCTCTTTATTTTTGCTAGGCTCAAGGTACAAGGTTAACTAATAAATTCAATCAAATAAAAATCAATGTCATCCTAAACCAGAAAGCCAAAACATTTAGTTATTTCCCATTTGGAAAACTGTTGGTGGTGTGTTTACAACCAATGGAGGATTTCTAGACATTACATTTAGTTAAGTCAGAAAACAAGTGGAACGGGATTCAGAGATGACCCCTCATATACGGCAGAACAGATTTATTGAACAAGATCAAGTTAGTTCTTTCGAATACCAAACTAACTAAACTCCAGTCTTTCTTCTGAAATTCTTCAACCTCGACATTGCTCTCCACAAGCAACCTGCTTGGAAAACAGGTTAATTGATGGACTAATTTTCCTTTAAAAAAAAAAAATAATAATCTGCATCCGGGCCAAACTGAAAAGAATGGGCGGGCCCCTTGGGCCAGAGGTAGTTGGGTTATGTGTGTGGTCGCCCATGTCGGAGTCTGACAAAAAGACCCCCAAGAGGCCCACGGTGTAGTAGTTCAAGCTGGGTCCTTTCACACATTTTCTCCCTTCCTTAGGAAAGAAAGAAGAAATTCCTTCAGAAGTTTTACTTGAAGTGGGACCCCCCAGTTGTGAGATCGGGGGTCAGGTTCACCGTAGTGGGGCCCGGTGGTCTCTTTAGACCAGAGCCTTTCACAAAGTGAGAAGGCCTCGGGGGCCTGTGCTTACATTAGACAAATTTTAGAATGAATTGAGTCGATATGAACGCATGGTGCAACTATGCTGCAAGGTTCAGCATAGTTTTGAGCCTAACATGTTTTGCATATGTACTGACACATTGTTATTCTTCTTCTCTCGCTCTCGTGGCTCTCTTCTCTCTCTCTCTCTCTCTCTCTCTCGCTCTCTCTCTCTCGTGCTCTCTCTCTCGTGCTCTCTCTCTCGTGCTCTCTCTCGCTCTGTTTTTTTTCTTCTAAAGGATTCACCGTGAATGGGATCCGGAGTGTGTTTAAAGTGAACCACATGCTGTGGAATCCATTGTGATTTTCAATCTGCTCTCTCTCTGTCTCTTGATTTTCATCCCTGCTTTTTACTGGTAACTGTGTCCCATATTGTGTGTGTGTGTGTGTGTCTGTCTGTGTCTCTCTCTCTCTCTCGTTCGCTGGCTCTCTTTATCTCAGCTTGTCTATCTCAACCGGGGAAGGGTCACTCTAACCCTTGCCTGTTTGGATTTGTTGCTTAGAGTTACCATGGCGACTTCCATGAGATGATCACTCAGATGTGTGTGTGTGTGTGGAACGCCTGATGCGGGTTAGGCGGGGCTCTGTCTCTGTTTTCTGGACTTTGTGCGTACTTCTACATATCACACACAACATATTCCCCCCGAGGTGACTCCCATCCCTGTGCGCAGGGTTTTTTGAGCGTGAGATAACTGAGGATGGGAGCAAAAGAGTTCAAGATGCACCGCCTAAAACTGTTTCTGATGGGCCTTTTTAAGAAAGAAATACATCTGCACATTTCCTAAAAGCCTCGTGGTTTGATTTGAGCCCCTAGATCAGAGGCTATGGGCCTTAATAATGCTTTGTATCATAAAGATGTGAAGTGTTTTAATAATGTCCATGTGATTCTCTGTTCAAAGAAATACAGCTAGCAGCTAAGGATAGGATCCAGACAAGACTAAACTCTAAACATCTTGAGTTCGAGGGGGATGTTAGTCAATGGGCGCATTAATTGTGTTCGTGTAGCGTCGTTGATTAATGTAGATTCTGTTCCGAAAACAGATTATCTCACCATGCCCTGAACTAAATTAGCAATCTTTAATTATTATTTCAAGTTAAGGTGGAAACATTATCCAGTGAATCAATCAAGTAATACTATGTTCTGTTAAAATGCACACTTTATTATTGTGAAACAGGCATCATTCTTTACTAAAAATAACAATGATGAGCTGGTGAATCTGCAATGTGGATTATCACCATTACACAATGATTTGCCTGTACGCTCCAGCATGCAAACCACTTACCCAGCCAGGGCATATTTCCAGATTGGCGCTGAGAGTATTTGCCTTGTAAATTCTGCTCTGTGTGATGGCATCAAATCCCGGTGTGCTTCCATGTCACGGTTTCAAGAAACACAGCACTTAATTCTCGCTATTTCATCAATCAATTTAGACCTTGACCCTCCAATATTCAAAGTTAAGCTCCTTGATTTTCTGACCAAAACCACCAACAAGATCAGCAGACACCTGGCCATTGAGCTCTGTGGCGTTTTCGTCTCTCCAATGAAGGCCTTAGGATCGCTTGTGGCTCCTTCCTATAAATCAGTGACAGCGCAATGATACAAAGAGATCCATGCCGGTCAGCTATACAGCTTGCCTACCCTGGCCTAGCTCCATTGCACTGAGGAAACGGTGTGATTTGGGGTTGAGCCCATACGGTAGCACTTAGCGACAGTGGGTCCATAAGCAAGAGATTCTTTTTGTTTACTTGGGTGAGGCAACAGGGACTTGTTAAACACAGAGTCTGTGGCTCTGTCATTAAACATCATTACAGATATTACTGACCTGCAGTGTGTATGTGTTTCTGTAGGCTATGTGATTGAATGTATATGTGTACTTTATGTGCCCACACACTACTGCTCTGCTTATTTGTCTAAGCTTTCTTAGGGGGTCTATAATTATGCTAAAAGCTCCTGATACTCAATCCATAGAAGAATTTGTCTCGAGAACCAGTCAACCAAACAACTTCACACTCAACACTGCCCCTCCTTGGGTCCTTAGCAATACACTCTTTAGTGCAGTACCCATTTAGTGTTCGGAACGGCTCGATTGCTTGCTGCTTTCTTGAGAACCGCTCACCCCAGCAACTTCTCACTCAACACTGCACTTCCATGGGTCCTCGGCAATATACCTGCCAACTCTGAAGTCAACCGGAAGAACGTTTTTTGAGAAAATTGGACAGACATACATACATACACACGTACATAGTTTTCTCTATCTGGCTCAAATTAGAGTTTGAGTATAGCTTGTTGGCATCAGATCCAGGAATGAAACATTGCCCCAAAGATGTGTCTGAATCGATTTTGGTAATGCTGTGTTTATGCATTGTGCCGAGTGTCTTAACCAGGTTGGACAGCAACGGACCTCTACACGAACCTGCGTTTGTGGGCATGGTCGATGACCTTCTTTGTAGTCCTTGATGAAAGCAGAGTGTATAAGTGCCTCCTTCTTCTGTGGTGCTTCTACATCTCAACAATATTCTAGTGTTTGCTTGTCCAAACAGTGAGTTCATTGGCACGCACACACACACACACACATCCAGTTGTCGGCCAGGTTTGACAGTGAAAGGAAGCTTGGGTGCAGATGGGACAACGGGACTCTGTGCTGAGAATGAGAAGTGCGCCCTCTTTCCTCAACTTTGATTCAGTGGACCCGATTTGTTTAACTCAATTTGGAGTCGGGCAAAATTTCAACTTTGTCAGGCGTTGTTTGCCGTGTACAGGGGGAAGCGAGGACCGATCCGGTCTGAACGGCCGGCCAATGATGGCCGCTCAGTTAGCCCGAAAGCCCGAAAGACGTTATGCCTTAAGGTACAATAAATACAACTGAATAAATTCAGACAATCACATAATACCTGTACTATTATATATATATATATATAGAGTAGTTCTATAGTACAAAAATAAAAAAAAGTTCAAAGGTGAAATTCCAAACACCTAATTGTGAATTGTATGTGTGTGTATTGTGTGTATTGTACTTACAAAAATGGTCACGGGCAATGTGACATGTACCATAAATGGAGTAGAATTATTTATATAGGCCTACTTTATATTGGACCATTATGGTCCTTTAAATATTTCTGAGAAATTTGAACTCTGTCAGAAGTTATACATGGGATTCTTTGTGGCTTCTCGGAAAGGGACCTTCTAAAAGGAATGGCTTGGTGTCTGTGTGGACTGGAAACTGCATAATGTATGTATCTATTTTTGTGTGGGTTGTGTGAGCATGTGTTGATCTGATATGCATGTGGAATGCTCTGATTGGTATCTATGCTAACGCTACAGGGATCTGTGCATTCTGCATGCTTTGGTCTGGGCTGTACCTCCAGACAGCTTTGCCCTAATGCACACAGGGAATCCCCCAGTTAAAGACTATCCTCGGCCTAAGCTAGGACGTTATACAGAGAGCGCAATTTAACTACAGGTACATGATGTGCATGAGGCTAAAATGTTTGAAACCACTTGCTCTGGGGTTTAAGTGGACTCCCTCACAAGCTTTGCCTCTTACTTACTGTTGTAAAATAAAAATAAAAATGAATAAGAAGATGCCGAGGCTAAGAACTCATCTTGGCTGCAGAGATGTGGAACATGTGACACAACTCATGATGTCATGATGCAATGCACCCTAATGATCGTTTGTATGCAGACGTTTGGGTTCAAGGAAGTGTCCATAAAGGGCTAGGGCTGCACGATTCTGGAAAAAATGAGAATCATGATGTACTGTCCTTGTGCCCCTGGTACTGTACTGGCGCCCCTGGTACTGTACTGGCGCCCCCGGTACTGTACTGGCGCCCCTGGCCCGAATGGTTAAAGAGACGCACGGAGGGAGGTCCTAGTACCTTTGAGTTTAAATGGCCCTAATAAAAGTATCGTCATTTAGAAATTAGATCGCATAGATGTATGAATCAACCTCACGATATTATTACGATTAATCGTGCAGCCCTATAAAGGGCCCTCTCTTCCCAGCTCGCCCAAGGTCCATATTGAACTCATCTTAAGTGCACGGGGAGTTGGGAGTTCACAAATTCGCCTGTGTGTGTGTGTGTGTGTGTGTGTGTGTGTGTGTGTGTGTGTGTGTGTGTGTGTGTGTGTGTGTGTGTGTGTGTGTGTGTGTGTGTGTGTGTGTGTGTGTGTGTGTGTGTGTGTGTGTGTGTGACACTAATCCCAGTGTTTCCCTCGGATCTTTTATTTTGTTGAGTCACTTTGACATTTCAAACGTATCTCAGTCGTAAGCGTATTTGCCGTCCGTGTGTGTAGGACTGTGTGTTTTGAATGCTGCCGTGTTTTGTCAGTTGGGTAACAGGGCTCCCGAGACAGTGACAGCATTGTTCACATATCTCCGGGAAGTGAACCTGAACGCGCCCCGGTGTGTTAAACATTAGCTGTTCTTCGAATGCCGGCCGCCCTTCAAACGGGGATTAGTGGCAACTAAGGGCCGTTCTCATTCAAGTATACAACTACGCAGACCGTTAAGTGCCACAGAGACAGCAGAGTGACGGCTTTTATAGCTTTAGGTGTGTGTGTGGGGGGGGGAGGTACTTTGCACTATATGCCACTGTTAGGACTAGGACTAGCGGATGTTAAAAACCATTATCTTGGCAGAGAATCTGAAAAATATCTACATTTATTGCCTTGTGTGCAGAGGGCAGGGAGGATGTTAAAGTAGGCTGCTCTGAACATTGTGGTTAAACCACAACATTCCCAATACATTCTAATTCAATTATTTTGCTTATTTTATGGTTATTTTAGTTGTTTTGGTTTATTGTCATTTGTTCAGGAATTAGACTTTGTTCTGCCTAATTAATGCTGCTTTGACTTTGTTTTCTCGATTCAGTCTTTTCTTTTTGGAATATAGCTTTTTCTTACCACTCTCGTAATGGATTCTGTGTCTCCCACTGGAGCACTTGTTGCATCTTCCCAACTGAAAGTCCAACCTTTAAATCATCTAATGCAATCAGCAGAGTGTCTTGTTTGTCCTAAATCTCTGTCTAAAAGGTCGGATAGTTCAATCTGGTGCCGATTCCCACACCGCAGTCCATTAGGAAACTGAGACGTGAAGTTGATTTCAGACACCGCCAGGGTTGCTTTGGTTGGTTTCCCGGGGACCAACCTGACCTCCGTTGCCGTGCGGGTCACGGCTGTTTGAAGTGACGTCAAAATAGGTTCTTTTTATGAAAAGATTTCCTCTTCCACTGGGGTGGCCTCACAGCCATTCACAGCCATTGTTTTCTTAAAGTACCACCAGTATCTGTCTCGCCTCCCACCACAACTCACCCCATTTCCCTCAGATGCATAGCCTACCGGGCAGCAATTTAGTTATTCTTAGGGAGAGGTGATCGAGGGTCCCAACAGCGAGGTCAAGTGCTTTTTAGCATTCCTGAACGGTTTGAATCGCCTAATGCACTCCCACCTTTTGACATTTAATGTGAGAAGACTGTAGGGGGTCCTGTGTGGGGGCTAAGTGTAACTATTGCAAATGTTGTTGATATTGTCAATAAAAGTAAAAATCGATTAACCCAAGCACAAACCTAACCCTGAAAATCCTGAACCTTGCAGAGCTTCTGCAACTCGTGTATGGTATTCTAATACGAGTGACTTGAGATTCAGAAAGACTGCAGTATTCGTAACATCCTAACACGTGCCCAATGCAACTCTTCCTGCTGCTGTTTCCAGTATTGTGATGATGGGTGCACCATAACACGCCATTAAGAACAGCTTGCCTCATGCTAAATCATCCCTACCTGCGTTCTTTCAAGATTTCCATTTTGTTAATTTGTATAATGTGCTAATGTACTAATGTACTCAAATGGGCACATGTAGCATAGGCAATCAAAGACTCTCACCACACATTTTGAGGAAAAATAAATAGAGACACAAACATAGAACACAATCAATACTCAAAGAAGTCAATATACCCAATGTATATTGACAAGTTCAATCTAACTAATCTATTGACAAACATATATTTCTAAATCACTGTTTATTTCACACACAAAAAAATGCTCAGCCATTGCATCAGTCCCTGTTTTGAGGCCTGTGAGCAGTGTTTTGGAGAAACAGAGCGCCAAGTCTGTGCAGGCTGAGGCAAAGAGATCGCCCAGCTGGTCAGTGGGACAAGAGGCTGATCTCGTTGGCAGTGCCTGGGTACTCGGTGTCCCGCTCCAGGTGCCTGCTATGAGAAACAAAGTTCCCAGAGGGGCTGGTGCTATGGTCTGGTCTATGACGGAATGACCGAGAGAAGGCTGAGAGGGTGTTCCACGTTCACCGTGGGGCGGCCACATCGATGCCCTCGAACCCTGACTCAGGGCTGGTGTTGCCAGCTGAGTCGGGTGCGGACAGCCAAGTGCTGAGTAGCTCGGCATCGTCCTAGACTGCGCCGGTAGTTTACCCTCTTCCTCCTCTTGGCATTGACTCCTTCCACTGCAGAGTAGCATTGAAGAGAGAGAAAGGGATGGAGACAGTGTCGGCTGGAAAGCCAATGCTTTAGACTCCGGGGTCCTCCGTTGGCCCAGCTTCGCAAGACCGAGGGGCACAATTGATAATACTGATCTGTGTGAAGGAGCCACCTGGCAGATTTAAGGAAGTATACCCCCCCAGGACAAAGCAAGCCTTTTGTGTGTTTTGTGGATGTGCCTTCATTGGCTCCTGTGCGGGTTGGTACCTGTGTGTGTTTGCTGAATTGCCGTTGTTGGGCCAATAGCGGTAATGCAAAAATAATTGTAAACGGTAACACTCATCTGTTGAACCGGATTAAACCTCGATGCGCAAAATAAATGGTGGCCCGTCCTGTTGGCATAGCTCTACTATGTCATCATGTGTTTATAGGGAATCACGAATCACGGGAGAAGGTGCCTTTCAGATCAAAGAAGCATCTATAATAGCTGTATGAGAATGTTCGCTGTAATTGCTAGGACTGAGAACACGCCTTTCAGCCAACTTTACTTACGACGACTGATACGACTTATGCTGTTGTAACTAGGAGGCGGGGCTTTTCTCCTCTCTGATACCCTCTCTATCTGCATACACTACACCGGCGTCATGAAACAACAGTGTGTTTTCTCTGGAAACTTTTTAACTTCACAGAAAAACAATCTGATCACGTCATCCACTGCCTGCTGGCAGCCTGCTGTGTGATGTTTATCCTCACAACGTGTGTGTGTTTGTTGTGGTGTGTGTGTGTGTGTGTGTGGTGTGGTGTGTGTGTGTGTGTGTGTGTGTGGGTGTGTGGTGTGTGTGTGTGTGTGTGTGTGTGTGTGTGTGTGTGTGTGTGGTGTTGTGGTGTGTGTTGATGTGTTGTAAAATGGAAATAATAGTCAAAGGAGAGAAGCGGTGCACACACACACAAAATGAAAGGTAAATGAGAGGCAGAGGAGAGGTAAAACACAGAGCAGTAGAGGGAGGAGGAGGAGGGGCAGTGGGTGTGGTGTGTGTGTGTGTGTGTGTGTGTGTGTGTGTGTGTGTGTGTGTGTGTGTGTGTGTGTGTGTGTGTGTGTGTGTGTGTGTGTGTGTGTGTGTGTGTGTGTGTGTGTGTTGTGTGTGTGTGGGTGTAGTGTGTGTGTGTGATGTGTGCGTGCGCACGTCTGCCAGTGGCGGGGGATTAGACCCAGTGTCACGTGGTCCCTTTAGCTTCTTTTCCACACAAACACACACATCCAGCATTCGCCTGGGAGCGGCGCACGCACACACACTCACAGCTGTTGATATTCTCGTGAGAGGAGAGAGAGAGAGAGAGAGAGAGAGAGAGAGAGAGAGAGAGAGAGAGAGAGAGAGAGAGAGAGAGAGAGAGAGAGAGAGAGAGAGAGAGAGAGAGAGAGAGAGAGAGAGAGAGAGAGAGAGAGAGAGAGAGAGAGAGAGAGAGAGAGAGAGAGAGAGAGAGAGAGTCGTGATCACCAGCTCCCTCCAGCCCGCGAGACAAGCGGACGGACTGGTTCTTCAGTGCGGCGTCTCGATCCTCCCCTCCGTCTCTGTCTCGCTCTGCGTTTTCAGTTTCTTCCCCCTGCAACCGCCCCGCCCCCAACCCTCGGTCGCCGGCTCCATGCGGGAAAGCCTGTCCCGGAATTTGAATGTGCAGAGGATCAGAAGGAGTGGGCGAGAGACGGCGCTAGGGAAACGGAGA
>PIJE02000614.1:173378-200256 GCA_002895965.2 Coryphaenoides rupestris
ATGTTCTGCAGCTGTCATGTGTGACTTGGAAGGCTCTTCAGCCGCCCATACACTGATCCCTTTGCTCCCTTCATCTGGGGGCGGGGCCTGATTTTCCTGTGGTTATGTTTAGCTCGCTGTTTTTGTTTTCGTTTGTGTCATGGCTCGGGTAGAGTTACAATTGGGAGAATTTCAGAATATTTTGGGCCATCGAAGTATCCAAACACGTGGTGTCGAGCCATAGTAACCTGACATAATACTTCTGGTCCGTATAAGGAGTTGTTTTGTCCATATTTACATCAAAATAGAAATATCAAAGGGCGCCATGGCAGTTACGCACTCTATTACTACACATTCCTGCTGTGAGGCTGGCCTCTGTCGCTCTTTACACGGCTTTGGTAACTCCACCGCCCCTCTTAAATATTTTTTGTTGACTAATGAATTTGTTTCTGCAGCGCACAAATGACTGACTCCTAAAAACAAATTCAAACAGCCCCAGAGAGAAGGAACCAATCAGGACTATTTGCGTTGGCGGGGCTTTCCAAATTATTTCACGTAAATTGCCATATACATAGATCCCCACGTGCTAAAAGACTAATAGCTGTAATACAATAATATACTTGAAACTTGAAACTGTAGAGTTGCATTCGGGCCATTTTAAGGGCATGAAGGGATTTTTTTCTTGGAAAAAAGTTTTTAAATATGTCAGGAACAAAGATGAGCATTTAGGGATCTAATAAATGACGACCAAAAAGGATTCAGGATTCATGGAATGCAGTGTTGACAGACGTGCAACCAGTGAAACTGTCTGATGCAATTGAGGTCAATTTACGTTGAATAACTGGCCCTAAGAGAAAACGGTATCGTGTATTTTTCCTCAATAAATGGTTTACAATGTAATGATGGCATAGCCACTTTTTGACTTCACACATTGTGAATCTTGATCTGAATTCACACTAAATGCGATGCATTGATTTCTACTTGTCCAGCCAATTGGAGCAGTTTCTTGATGTGTTCAAATCATGCGCGTCATATCCGATAGCGCAACCTGGAATTCACATTGCACCTTGGCGGCCTTACCGGTTGGTCCCTCGTCAGCCACACACACACCTGCCCGCCAAATTACAACATGGCCTGCTGCTGATATGGAACGCATGCCCCTGTCTTATATTGCATTGGACTTTGGTCTGGTCTGAATACAAGCCAAGGTCTTGATCTCCCGTGTGTAATAAAGCTTATTTAGTCATGCTCCGAACGTGAGGTAATGTGGTGAACAAAACATCGTCCGGCCTATGCCAGTGCTTTGGAATTCGTTAATCATCAATCTGGTGACCTCACATTTGTTTCATTGTCTTCGTATCCCATTCTATCGATGCTGTTCGAGGATAAAAGCTGTTGAATGCAATTCACGCATTCAGCACTTCCTCAATTAAAGGGCTATGTGTGTCTGCCTGTCTGTCTGTCTGTCTGTCTGTGTTGCCCTGCTCATCTGAACCATTTTTCACTAGCATTTAATCCAAAAGAAACAGTACAATGCACCCCCCGTGCCTCCTCCAGTTCTCTTGTCCAGTGTGAACCACAGAAATGAAAATGAAGGATAGGATAACATAAAGTAGATTAAATCCTTGGGGTTGCCATGCATCTCAAATAAGACTAGGAATGTGGTGAAGATTTCAGCCACTTGTTCCTAACTCCCGGTTGATGTGTTGGTGGCACGGTACATGACCATCTTACTGGAGCTGTTGTAGAAGTTTCACCAAAGCCTTTGTGGTGGTGCCAGGTGACCGGGGTGATAAACGAACAGAGCAAACTAGCAAACTAGCTCCGCCCCACCCAGCCATGACCTGTTTGGTCAAACACAGCTAAAGTGCTCGTTCTTTGTAAAAAAAATAAAAATAAAAGAGAGAAAAACGTGTTCTCAATAGAGGCTTTAGGTTTCTGCAGTGTGCATATCATGTATCTGTGTTTGTCTTTCTGTGTTTAACAACACACACACACACACACACACACACACACACATCACACACACACACATCACACACACACACACACACTCCATTGCCACCAGGACAGTAGAAGCCTGGTCATTCAAGCTACCACATTGGCCAATGAACACGATGCTCATTTCCATCAGTTCCATCCATCTGACCATCCAAGTGCTGCTTTTTGATGATCGCTTATATTTATTGTACAGTGGCCTTGCACTGGACTGGTGAATGCATTTTTGGGAAAATAAATGTTGACCACATAAATGGTACAGAGGCATTGCAGCAACAGGTTTATTGGCACTTTAACACTTTTATCGGTCTTTAGCAGTGTGAAGTGCGCAAAACAGTGTGTGTCTTTCAACCTATCAACCACCACAACAACAATTGTTCTAACCCTTCCTCATCTCCTTTGCTTCAGGTGAGAATCGGCGAGAGCGAGAGAGCCCCGAGCGCGAGTGCAGACAATTGTTCTAACTCCTCATCTCCTTTGCTTCAGGTGAGAATCGGCGAGAGCGAGAGAGCCCCGAGCGCGAGTGCGAGCGGATAATTGGAGCGACAAGGCATGAGCACAGCCGGCCATCAGGGGGTGGTGACCACCCCTCCTCCGCCCAGCGAGGGACCCAAGGAGCGCTACTTCGACCGGGTGGACGTCAACGACCCAGAGTACATCAGGGCCCGCAACATGTCCCCTGACCTCCGGCAGGACTTCAATGTCCTGGAGCAGAAGAAGCGCGTCACGCAGATCCTGCAGAGCCCCGTAAGTCGTGTTGCTGGCGCACACCTTCTGTTTGTGGGTGTCATCCTGTGTGTGTGGTATACATTCCTGCTGTCCACAAGAAGTGTTTGGATGCAGAAGAAACTTGGTGCAAATACGGTGGCCGGTGGGGGGAAATGAAGCGGTTTCGAGCGGCTGTTTGCTCAGAGAATACCCGTGCTTTTTTTTTTTTGGACAGCCCATTCTGTCTCTGGGTTTTTTGCGTGCGTGTGTATGTGATGACGTCATCAACGACGCGTCGACAGTCGACTTTATTGATAGAAAAGTCGACTTGAAAAAAATCAGAAGTCGTGCAACCCCTACTGTGTACAGGATCACACTCATCAGTCGCTTTGTGTAAAGGATAAACCAGTTGTGTTTGGTTGAGTCTGAAAGTCAGTCAGAGGGAGTGAGAGACATGTACCCAGTGGAGGAGTGAGATTGAAAGGGTCACAGCAGTCGGTAGCCTACTAAAAGCCCAATATAACCAGAGCTAGCCGCACCCTTGCCCTAAAGTTCCCCTCAGGCTCTGAATTCCCATGTCGGTTCAGGTTTTGCTGAAATAAACAACTCTTTAAGCCACCGGTACGCAAAGTCCAGCTGACATTTATTTCGGCCTCTTTGACGTTGGCCTGGATTTCTAAAGATGGCAGGAAGCTATGTCTTCAAATGCCGACCACAGTTCAGAAGGAAGGTAAAATGGTAAACGGATTGCATTTATTTAGCGCTTTTATCCAAAGCACTTTACAGTTGCCTGACCTTCACCCATTCATACACCGACAGCGGAGTCAACCATGCAAGGTAACAACCAACACGTCAGGAGCAGTTAGGGTTAGGGCATCTTGCTCAGGGACACCTCGACACTTAGCTAGGCGGAGCCCGGGTATTGAACCAGCAACCTTCCTGTTGCCAGACCCGCTACTGTAAGGTACTGTGCCCTTTGAGACTTTGCATTAGAGCTGCAACTTTCGATCCATTATTCAAAATATCCAATAGCTTAGCAGTAGACTCTTACAAGTGTCGGACATTGTAATGAGCAACCAAGAAGAGCCAAATCATGAATCAAATGGTGATCTGAAACAGAGGAATAACAATGTCATGAAAGGTAGCGCATTTCTACAGAAGATAAGTATTCATTTATTTGTCAACTAAACAAGTCATCAAATAAATTCAGCTCTAGATTGCATTGTCTTCCGTGGTGTTTACAGCGAGCCCCCCTGGGTGTCTGTAGTTTACCCTCCTCACGTCACCCGGGGTGGACTGTTTACTCTGTGGTGTTGACCTAAGACCGAACCCAGCGAGACTCAAACGCAGCTTGCACGTGACGGCACACATCAGTGTTTACAGCCCCGTCTGAGGTGTTTTCCCACCAGGTTTGTGTCCACATGTACACTTTGTGTATGTTGAACTGTGAAAGACCCGTAGGCGGCTGTCGCATTTTTTTAGCCTTGACTGTATTTGGAAGGAGACTGTGTTTGCCCCTCACGTCTGACTGTGGTTCTGACTTGTATATTAAACGGGTGGGACTGACATTGCCCACCAAAGTATGTCGGGTGTTGGATTCCAGCAACCTGAGTTGCTATGTTAGGACACACACAGCAAGGCAGGTCAGCGTTTGATGGAGCTACGTGTTAGTGGATTACATACTGTACCGTCTGCGGTGTTCCCCCACCAGAACAGTAATACAAGCCTGTGTGCGCCTGTGTGTGTGTGCGCCTGTGTGTGTGTGCGCCTGTGTGTGTGTGATTGATACTCTGTCGTGGTCATGGCGGTTTTGGCATGGTCTTTTTAAAGATTTAAATGTGATCCACATTCTGCACATGCCCAGTGTGGTTTCCTTGGCGCGATGCTCTACCAGCTGTCTGCGGATCGCACGCCGTCACCGCCGATAACAACATCACCTCGAACTTGAAGCCTTTCATTCAGTACCTCAAAGAAGCTATATATTAAATGGATTGCATTTTTATATCGCGCTTTTATCCAAAGCGCTTTACAGTTGCCCCACATTCACCCATTCATACACCGACGGCGGTGCCAACCATGCAAGGGAACAACCAACACGTCAGGAGCAGTTAGGGTTAGGAGTCTTGCTCAGGGACACCTCGACACTTAGCTAGGCGGAGCTAAGTGTGGAGACAACCGCTCTTACCTCCTGAGCTACTGGTGCTAAATAAGGATAATGTATGTTAATGGTGATACACTCATGGAGTCCTACAGAGATCTAGGACAGAAGACCTCCCAGTCCTTCAGATCTGGGTGCTTATAAGGAAGAGGTGTCATCATCATCAAGTGTCCTATGAGGTCACGACGGCCGCTTGCTTGGCCCGCGGCTGAGCGGCGGTTACGGGGACAGGTACCAACACTCCGACTCCTGCCCCGCGCATACGAGAGCGTGGGAATGAGAGACAAACGCTCGGGAATGAGGTCACCGATACGAGCCAGGTCTTGTCGAAAAAAAGCAACCGTGGATCCCGTGACATGACATCATCCAGGAAACCAACCCGTCTGTCTGTCTGTCTATCTAGTGTGCTATGATGAAGGGTGAGTGGGATGGTTGAATGAGAAAACTTCAAAGACACACAGGAGAAACAAAACAAGACATTAATCAAGCGATCACACTTCAAGATGAGATGACACTCATACCAATGCACCAGGCCGTGTCATTGGGCTCACGCGTTCTGATCAGGCCAGTCAGCACAGAGCTGTTCTCTCACACCGCCGGTGTTACAGAGAGAGAGGAGGAAGTCACTACACAGTGCTATTGATTCCCCCGCCTGTCTAACCCCTGGGTGGTTGTGTGTGTGTGTGTGTGTGTGTGTGTGTGTGTGTGTGTGTGTGTGTGTGTGTGTGTCATCTGTCAGTGACTCAGTCCTGCATTAAAGCTGCAGTGTTGTTTACCTCTGCGCTGAGCAAACTCTTCAAATGTCTGAAGTAGTGCGCAGGATCAGCCCCGGCGAATAGCACTATTAAAAGTGACATTATTTTGGCGAGGGACTAAACACTAAATCCACAATACTGCTGACTGCTTAACCATTTACTGAATGAGATTTTGCGGAGAAACAAAATGGCACTCAAGGCTTCTGGGAGGAAAAAAAAAAAAAAGAAAAGAAAAGAAAAGAAACAAAAAGACTCTCTGGGATGCAAATCAACCGCGAAATGTTCCAGAACAAAACTAAAAGGGAACGAAAGGGGAAACAAAATTAGAGCGTTCGTAGCATTCACCTCGCGCGAACAAAGCGGTCGCTTACTTTATATATAAAAACAGATACTTGTATAAGGGGGGACATAAAAATATGTCAAAGGAAGAGAAGGAATAAGAACAGAAATGAAAAGTGAGATACAGCGGCCAGAGTTCTGAGGGTGTTGCATCACATAATATGAGCAGCAGGCCAGGTTGCAGCGTTCATGATGACTGAACTGTGCTGCCTGGTTAATATTTTACTCTGAATGCACGTAGAACAATGAAACCTAAAATGGCAGCCAAATTATGTGCAAATGTCACCGAGTCGGTCTGGGTTTGATCTCCTTCGGGGTTTGGGACTCAGATTTTCTTTCTTTTGTTATGTTTCTGGTAATTATGGTTGCTACGCAGACTCATCCCTGCGTTATTTGTGAAGCAGTTTGAGTTGGCATCCGAAGCATTTGATCCTTTTCTCTGAGGACATGAATCAAATAATTACAAGAATGGCGTCATGGTAAAATCCATGAGGCTTATTCCATTATCTGAAAACACAACTAAACAATTCATTCTCATTACTTCATTTATAATGTGTGGCTGAAAGATCCCACAAACAGAGAAAGTGAGCCAAGCTTTAAAAAAACAAAAAAAAGCCTTAGCCCTGCTGTTTACTCACATTTTTACTTTCAATTTGCTATAAACTAGTTTGCCTCTTTGTGGCTGAAACCAACACAGACTATTACACTGTGAGGCTGACCACTTTACCGTCTGCTTGAGAAAAATAGGCAGCAGTGACCTTGGCAGTCGTAAAAATAAATAAATTATTACATCAAAACCCAGAGCCCAGTGAAGTATAGGCTTCACTCCGCGAGCTTAAACACAGCCTGCCATGTTAGCGCTGAAGACATGTCATCTGGGTTAGATAGCTAGCCAGCTCCTAAACAACAACAACAACAACAACAAAAGCAGATATTAAAGTGGGGATAATAAGGAGAGAGGGAGAGAGCAGAGACCGGTGACACACACACACACACACACACACACACACACACACAACACACACACACACACACACACACACACACACGGTGACAGAAGCAGGCGTCGTGTGGCGGTGAAACAGTTAACATTTACTGGCCAACGTCGTCATCTTCAGGTGGCACGCCATTATTTTTTTTCAACTAACAAGTGCTTGCCTTGTACAGTTCCCTTTGAGCGAGGCACCCCGGCGGGCGACTGACTGGGCGCCGACGACAACAACAAAACAACACAAGGGAACGTCTGATGCACGGGGGTCTGAGGTAATGGTCAATAAAACAGCTGATGCCTGTGGAGAGAAGCCAGCCATCAGAGGTAGAAACTGGCTGGTGTTCAAAGGCCGGAACATACAGGACACGACAGACTGACCGATCTACCCGTCGTGCTTCAACAATCTGACACGAGGGCATCAGCCTGCACTCACCCACATGTGTGTGCACACATGCATACACGTACACACACAGACACGCACTCATTAAACCTGCAGGTGTATGTGTTTATGTCTCCCAATCCTACGGCACAAAGGTTAAAATGGTGTGCGCCACACACACACACGCACACACACACACACACACACACACACACACACACACACACAAACACACACACACACACACACACACACACACACACACACACACACACACACACACACACACACACACACACACACACACACACACACAACACACACACACACACACACACACACACACCGTGAAGTGGATGCACATCACTGCAGCGCCCCACGCCTGCGTCCGCAGACAGCTGGTAGAGCATCGCGCCAAGGAAACCACACTGGGCATGTGCAGAATGTGGATCACATTTAAATCTTTAAAAAGACCATGCCAAAACCGCCATGACCACGACAGAGTATCAATCACACACACACAGGCGCACACACACACACACACACACAGGCACACACAGGCTTGTATTACTGTTCTGGTGGGGGAACACCGCAGACGGTACAGTATGTAATCCACTAACACGTAGCTCCATCAAACGCTGACCTGCCTTGCTGTGTGTGTCCTAACATAGCAACTCAGGTTGCTGGAATCCAACACCCGACATACTTTGGTGGGCAATGTCAGTCCCACCCGTTTAATATACAAGTCAGAACCACAGTCAGACGTAAGGGGCAAACACAGTCTCCTTCCAAATACAGTCAAGGCTAAAAAAAAATGCGACAGCCGCCTACGGGTCTTTCACAGTTCAACATACACAAAGTGTACATGTGGACACAAACCTGGTGGGAAAACACCTCAGACGGGGCTGTAAACACTGATGTGTGCCGTCACGTGCAAGCTGCGTTTGAGTCTCGCTGGGTTCGGTCTTAGGTCAACACCACAGAGTAAACAGTCCACCCCGGGTGACGTGAGGAGGGTAAACTACAGACACCCAGGGGGGCTCGCTGTGAACACCACGGAAGACAATGCAATTTAGAGCTGAATTTATTTGATGACTTGTTTAGTTGACAAATAAATTAATACTTATCTTCTGTAGAAATGCGCTACGTTTCATGACATTGTTATTCCTCTGTTTCAGATCACCATTTGATTCATGATTTGGCTCTTCTTGGTTGCTCATTACAATGTCAGACACTTCTAAGAGTCTACTGCTAAGCTATTGGATATTTTGAATAATGGATCGAAAGTTGCAGCTCTAATGCAAAGTCTCAAAGGGCACAGTACCTTACAGTAGCGGGTCTGGCAACAGGAAGGTTGCTGGTTCAATACCCGGGCTCCGCCTAGCTAAGTGTCGAGGTGTCCCTGAGCAAGACCCCCTAACCCTAACTGCTCCTGACGTGTTGGTTGTTACCTTGCATGGTTGACTCCGCCGTCGGTGTATGAATGGGTGAAGGTCAGGCAACTGTAAAGCGCTTTGGATAAAAGCGCGATATAAATGCAATCCGTTTACCATTTTACCTTCCTTCTGAACTGTGGTCGGCATTTGAAGACCTAGCTTCCTACCATCTTTAGAAATCCAGGCCAACGTCAAAGAGGCCGAAATAAATGTCAACTGGACTTTGCGTACCGGTGGCTTAAAGAGTTGTTTATTTCAGCAAAACCTGAACCGACATGGGAATTCAGAGCCTGAGGGGAACTTTAGGGCAAGGGTGCGGCTAGCTCTGGTTATATTGGGCTTTTAGTAGGCTACCGACTGCTGTGACCCTTTCAATCTCACTCCTCCACTGGGTACATGTCTCTCACTCCCTCTGACTGACTTTCAGACTCAACCAAACACAACTGGTTTATCCTTTACACAAAGCGACTGATGAGTGTGATCCTGGACACATTAGGGGTTGCACGACTTCTGAGTTTTTTCAAGTCGACTTTTCTATCAATAAAGTCGACGTAACGTCGACGCGTCGTTGATGACGTCATCACATACACACGCACGCAAAAAACACAGACAGAATGGGCTGTCCAAAAAAAAAAAAAGCACGGGTATCCTCTGCGCAAACAGCCGCTCGAAATCGCTTAATTTTCCCCCCACCGGCCACCGCATTTGCGCCAAGTCCCTGCATCCAAACACTTCTTGTGGACAGCAGGAATGTATACCACACACACAGGATGACACCCACAAACAGAAGGTGCGCGCCAGCAACACGACTTACGGGGCTCTGCAGGATCTGCGTGACGCGCTTCTTCTGCTCCAGGACGTTGAAGTCCTGCCGGAGGTCGGGGGACATGTTGCGGGCCCTGATGTACTCTGGGTCGTTGACGTCCACCCGGTCGAAGTAGCGCTCCTTGGGTCCCTCGCTGGGCGGAGGAGGGGTGGTCACCACCCCCTGATGGCCGGCTGTGCTCATGCCTTGTCGCTCCAATTATCCGCTCGCACTCGCGCTCGGGGCTCTCTCGCTCTCGCCGATTCTCACCTGAAGCAAAGGAGCGCGTCGGGGCTCTCTCGCTCTCGCCGATTCTCACCTGAAGCAAAGGAGATGAGGAAGGGTTAGAACAATTGTTGTTGTGGTGGTTGATAGGTTGAAAGACACACACTGTTTTGCGCACTTCACACTGCTAAAGACCGATAAAAGTGTTAAAGTGCCAATAAACCTGTTGCTGCAATGCCTCTGTACCATTTATGTGGTCAACATTTATTTTCCCAAAAATACATTCACCAGTCCAGTGCAAGGCCACTGTACAATAAATATAAGCGATCATCAAAAAGCAGCACTTGGATGGTCACATGGATGGAACTGATGGAAATGAGCATCGTGTTCATTGGCCAATGTGGTAGCTTGAATGACCAGGCTTCTACTGTCCTGGTGGCAATGGAGTGTGTGTGTGTGTGTGTGTGTGTGTGTGTGTGTGTGTGTGTGTGTGTGTGTGTGTGTGTGTGTGTGTGTGTGTGTGTAAACACAGAAAGACAAAGACAAACACAGATACATGATATGCACACTGCAGAAACCTAAAGCCTCTATTGAGAACACGTTTTCTCTTTTATTATAATTTTTTTTTACAAAGAACGAGCACTTTAGCTGTGTTTGACCAAACAGGTCATGGCTGGGTGGCGCGGAGCTAGTTTGCTAGTTTGCTCTGTTCGTTTATCACCCCGGTCACCTGGCACCACCACAAAGGCTTTGGTGAAACTTCTACAACAGCTCCAGTAAGATGGTCATGTACCGTGCCACCAACACATCAACTGGGAGTTAGGAACAAGTGGCTGAAATCTTCACCACATTCCTAGTCTTATTTGAGATGCATGGCAACGCCAAGGATTTAATCTACTTTATGTTATCCTATCCTTCATTTTCATTTCTGTGGTTCACACTGGACAAGAGAACTGGAGGAGGCACGGGGGGTGCATTGTACTGTTTCTTTTGGATTAAATGCTAGTGAAAAATGGTTCAGATGAGCAGGGCAACACAGACAGACAGACAGACAGACAGGCAGACACACATAGCCCTTTAATTGAGGAAGTGCTGAATGCGTGAATTGCATTCAACACCTTTTATCCTCGAACAGCATCGATAGAATGGGATACGAAGACAATGAAACAAATGTGAGGTCACCAGATTGATGATTAACGAATTCCAAAGCACTGGCATAGGCCGGACGATGTTTTGTTCACCACATTACCTCACGTTCGGAGCATGACTAAATAAGCTTTATTACACACGGGAGATCAAGACCTTGGCTTGTATTCAGACCAGACCAAAGTCCAATGCAATATAAGACAGGGGCATGCGTTCCATATCAGCAGCAGGCCATGTTGTAATTTGGCGGGCAGGTGTGTGTGTGGCTGACGAGGGACCAACCGGTAAGGCCGCCAAAGTGCAATGTGAATTCCAGTTTGCGCCGAGAGAGTGCAATGTGAAGTAATTCGCAGGTTGAACAAACGCTAATCGTATATCCGACGCATCGCATAATTGCTGCAGTGCTTATATGAAGAGCGATATCTACAGTAAACTGCTCCTAAATTGGCATGGACCAGTCTATGGAAATCGAACTCAATCGAGCATTTAGTGTGAGATTCTAGATCTAACGATTCTACGAATTTCATATAAGTCACAGTGTACAAAGCCTCGAGCTATGCCATCATTACATTGTAAACCATTTATTGAGGAAAAATACATGATACCGTTTTCTCTTAGGGCCAGTTATTCAACGTAAATTGACCTCAATTGCATCAGACAGGTTCACTGGTTGCACGTCTGTCAACACTGAATCCTGAATCCTTTTTGGTCGTCATTTATTAGATCCCTAAATGCTCATCTTTGTTCCTGACATATTTAAAAACTTTTTTCCAAGAAAGAAATCCCTTCATGCCCTTAAAATGGCCCGAATGCAACTCTACAGCTATTAGTCTTTTAGCACGTGGGGATCTATGTATATGCCAATTTACGTGAATTCGGAAAGCCCCGCCAACGCAAATAGTCCTGATTGGTTCCTTCTCTCTGGGGCTGTTTGAATTTGTTTTTAGGAGTCAGTCATTTGTGCGCTGCAGAAACAAATTAATTAGTCAACAAAAAATATTTAAGAGGGGCGGTGGAGTTACCAAAGCCGTGTAAAGAGCGACAGAGGCCAGCCTCACAGCAGGAATGTGTAGTAATAGAGTGCGTAACTGCCATGGCGCCCTTTGATATTTTTATTTTGATGTAAATATGGACAAAACAACTCCTTATACGGACCAGAAGTATTATGTCAGGTTACTATGGCTCGACACCACGTGTTTGGATACTTCGATGGCCCAAAATATTCTGAAATTCTCCCAAATTGTAACTCTACCCGAGCCATGACACAAACGAAAACAAAAACAGAGAGCTAAACATAACCACAGGAAAATCAGGCCCCGCCCCCAGATGAAGGGAGCAAAGGGATCAGTGTATGGGCGGCTGAAGAGCCTTCCAAGTCACACATGACAGCTGCAGAACATCCAAAACAATACTGCAGGACGCTGCACCCCCAGGACCCTCACAAGCACATTGCCAAAACAGACAGACATACACACACACCTGTATGTATGTGTGTACACCGCAAGTCTGCTGCTGTTGCATCCTTAATTGTAACGTGAACCACACACAGACACACAGACACACACACACACACACACACACACACACACACACACACACACACACACACACACACACACACACACACACACACTAAGCTATACTCTCATTCTCCACCTCCCTCCCTCTCTTTTTCTGCTAGCATCAATCATACCATGACCCTGGCCTCCCACCACAAACACACACATTACAAACCACTGAGGAACCCTCCCTGCAGTAAACCGGTCAACTCCAGAGATCGCTGACATCTGATAGCAGTTTGTTGCCGCCTTTATGAGTTTGTTAGCAGTGTGTGTGTGTGTGTGTGTGTGTGTGTGCATGTGTGTGTTGTCTTTCTTTCCACTTCAATTCCGCCCTTATAGTCTTACGTAGAAGCCTGGTCTTCAAGCTACCACATTGGCCAATGAACACGATGCTCATTTCCATCAGTTCCATCCATGTGACCATCCAAGTGCTGCTTTTTGATGATCGCTTATATTTATTGTACAGTGGCCTTGCACTGGACTGGTGAATGTATTTTTGGGAAAATAAATGTTGACCACATAAATGGTACAGAGGCATTGCAGCAACAGGTTTATTGGCACTTTAACACTTTTATCGGTCTTTAGCAGTGTGAAGTGCGCAAAACAGTGTGTGTCTTTCAACCTATCAACCACCACAACAACAATTGTTCTAACCCTTCCTCATCTCCTTTGCTTCAGGTGAGAATCGGCGAGAGCGAGAGAGCCCCGAGCGCGAGTGCGAGCGGATAATTGGAGCGACGCGGTGAAGGCATGAGCACAGCCGGCCATCAGGGGGTGGTGACCACCCCTCCTCCGCCCAGCGAGGGACCCAAGGAGCGCTACTTCGACCGGGTGGACGTCAACGACCCAGAGTACATCAGGGCCCGCAACATGTCCCCTGACCTCCGGCAGGACTTCAATGTCCTGGAGCAGAAGAAGCGCGTCACGCAGATCCTGCAGAGCCCCGTAAGTCGTGTTGCTGGCGCACACCTTCTGTTTGTGGGTGTCATCCTGTGTGTGTGGTATACATTCCTGCTGTCCACAAGAAGTGTTTGGATGCAGAAGAAACTTGGTGCAAATACGGTGGCCGGTGGGGGGAAATGAAGCGGTTTCGAGCGGCTGTTTGCTCAGAGGATACCCGTGCTTTTTTTTTTTGGACAGCCCATTCTGTCTCTGGGTTTTTTGTGTGCGTGTGTATGTGATGACGTCATCAACGACGCGTCGACTTTATCGTCGACTTTATTGATAGAAAAGTCGACTTGAAAAAAATCAGAAGTCGTGCAACCCCTACTGTGTACATCACACTCATCAGTCGCTTTGTGTAAAGGATAAACCAGTTGTGTTTGGTTGAGTCTGAAAGTCAGTCAGAGGGAGTGAGAGACATGTACCCAGTGGAGGAGTGAGATTGAAAGGGTCACAGCAGTCGGTAGCCTACTAAAAGCCCAATATAACCAGAGCTAGCCGCACCCTTGCCCTAAAGTTCCCCTCAGGCTCTGAATTCCCATGTCGGTTCAGGTTTTGCTGAAATAAACAACTCTTTAAGCCACCGGTACGCAAAGTCCAGCTGACATTTATTTCGGCCTCTTTGACGTTGGCCTGGATTTCTAAAGATGGTAGGAAGCTAGGTCTTCAAATGCCGACCACAGTTCAGAAGGAAGGTAAAATGGTAAACGGATTGCATTTATATCGCGCTTTTATCCAAAGCGCTTTACAGTTGCCTGACCTTCACCCATTCATACACCGACGGCAGAGTCAACCCTGCAAAGTAACAACCAACACGTCAGGAGCAGTTAGGGTTAGGTGGTGTCTTGCTCAGGGACACCTCGACACTTAGCTAGGCGGAGCCCGGGTATTGAACCAGCAACCTTCCTGTTGCCAGACAACCGCTATTGTATGGTACTGTGCCCTTTGAGACTTTGCATTAGAGCTGCAACTTTCGATCCATTATTCAAAATATCCAATAGCTTAGCAGTAGACTCTTAGAAGTGTCTGACATTGTAATGAGCAACCAAGAAGAGCCAAATCATGAATCAAATGGTGATCTGAAACAGAGGAATAACAATGTCATGAAACGTAGCGCATTTCTACAGAAGATAAGTATTAATTTATTTGTCAACTAAACAAGTCATCAAATAAATTCAGCTCTAAATTGCATTGTCTTCCGTGGGTGTTCACAGCGAGCCCCCTGGGTGTCTGTAGTTTACCCTCCTCACGTCACCCGGGGTGGGACTGTTTACTCTGTGGTGTTGACCTAAGACCGAACCCAGCGAGACTCAAAACGCAGCTTGCAACGTGACGGCACACATCAGTGTTACAGCCCCGTCTGAGGTGTTTTCCCACAGGTTTGTGTCCACAATGTACACTTTGTGTATGTTGAACTGTGAAAGACCCGCAGGCGGCTGTCGCATTTTTTTTTTTGCCTTGACTGTATTTGGAAGGAGACTGTGTTTGCCCCTTACGTCTGACTGTGGTTCTGACTTGTATATTTAAACGGGGTGGGACTGACATTGCCCACCAAAAGTATCGTCGGGTGTTGGATTCCAAGCAACCCTGCAGGTTGCTAAGCTTTCAGGTACACACACAGCAAAGGCAGGTCCAGCGGTCTGATGGAGCTACCGTGTTAGTGGATTACATACTGTACCGTCTGCGGTGTTCCCCCACCAGAACAGTAATACAAGCCTGTGTGCGCCTGTGTGTGTGTGCGCCCTGTGTGTGTGTGCGCCTGTGTGTGTGTGATTGATACTCTGTCGTGGTCATGGCGGTTTTGGCATGGTCTTTTTAAAGATTTAAATGTGATCCACATTCTGCACATGCCCAGTGTGGTTTCCTTGGCGCGATGCTCTACCAGCTGTCTGCGGACGCAGGCGTGGGGCGCTGCAGTGATGTGCATCCACTTCAGTGTGTGTGTGTGTGTGTGTGTGTGTGTGTGTGTGTGTGTGTGTGTGTGGTGTGTGTGTGTGTGGGTGTGTGTGTGTGTGTGTGTGTGTGTGTGTGTGTGTGTGAGATGTAAACACAGACACCTGCGCTGCGTGTGTGTGTGTGGCGCACACAATTTTAACCTTTGTGCCGTAGGATTGGGAGACATAAACACATACACCTGCAGGTTTAATGAGTGCGTGTCTGTGTATGCATGTGTGCGCACACATGTGGGTGAGTGCAGGCTGATGCCCTCATGTCAGATTGTTGAAGCACGACGGGTAGATCGGTCAGTCTGTTGTGTCCTGTATGTTCCGGCCTTTGAACACCAGCCAGTTTCTACCTCTGATGGCTGGCTTCTCTCCACAGGCATCAGCTGTTTTATTGACCATTACCTCAGACCCCCGTGCATCAGACGTTCCCTTGTGTTGTTTTGTTGTTGTCGTCTGCTCCCAGTCAGTCGCCGCCGGGGTGCCTCGCTCAAAGGGAACTGTACAAGGCAAGCGCTTGTTAGTTGAAAAAAAATAATGGCGTGCCACCTGAAGATGACGACGTTGGCCAGTAAATGTTAACTGTTTCACCGCCACACGACGCCTGCTTCTGTCACCGTGTGTCTGTGTGTGTGTGTGTGTGTGTGTGTGTGTGTGTGTGTGTGTGTGTGTGTCACCGGTCTCTGCTCTCTCCCTCTCTCCTTATTATCCCCGCTTTAATATCTGCTTTTGTTGTTGTTGTTGTTGTTGTTTAGGAGCTGGCTAGCTATCTAACCCAGATGACATGTCTTCAGCGCTAACATGGCAGGCTGTGTTTAAGCTCGCGGAGTGAAGCCTATACTTCACTGGGCTCTGGGTTTTGATGTAATAATTTATTTATTTTTACGACTGCCAAGGTCACTGCTGCCTATTTTTTCTCAAGCAGACGGTAAAGTGGTCAGCCTCACAGTGTAATAGTCTGTGTTGGTTTTCAGCCACAAAGAGGCAAACTAGTTTATAGCAAATTGAAAGTTAAAAATGTGAGTAAACAGCAGGGCTCAGGCTTTTTTTTTTTTTTTTTAAAGCTTGGCTCACTTTCTCTGTTTGTGGGATCTTTCAGCCGCACATTATAAATGAAGTAATGAGAAATGAATTGTTTAGTTGTGTTTTCAGATAATGGAATAAGCCTCATGGATTTTACCATGACGCCATTCTTGTAATTATTTGATTCATGTCCTTAGAGAAAAGGATCAAATGTTTCGGATGCCAACCTCAAACTGCTTTCACAAATAACGCAGGGATGAGTCTGCCGTAGCAACCATAATTACCAGAAACATAACAAAAGAAAGAAAATGTGAGTCCCAAACCCCGAAGGAGATCAAACCCAGACCGACTCGGTGACATTTGCACATAATTTGGCTGCCATTTTAGGTTTCATTGTTCTACGTGCATTCAGAGTAAAATATTAACCAGGCAGCACAGTTCAGTCATCATGAACGCTGCAACCTGGCCTGCTGCTCATATTATGTGATGCAACACCCTCAGAACTCTGGCCGCTGTATCTCACTTTTCATTTCTGTTCTTATTCCTTCTCTTCCTTTGACATATTTTTATGTCCCCCTTATACAAGTATCTGTTTTTATATATAAAGTAAGCGACCGCTTTGTTCGCGCGAGGTGAATGCTACGAACGCTCTAATTTTGTTTCCCCTTTCGTTCCCTTTTAGTTTTGTTCTGGAACATTTCGCGGTTGATTTGCATCCGCAGAGAGTCTTTTTGTTCTTTTCTTTTCTTTTTTTTTTTTTTTTTTCTCCCAGAAGCCTTGAGTGCCATTTTGTTTCTCCCGCAAAATCTCATTCAGTAAATGGTTAAGCAGTCAGCAGTATTGTGGATTTAGTGTTTAGTCCCTCGCCAAAATAATGTCACTTTTTAATAGTGCTATTCGCCGGGGCTGATCCTGCGCCACTACTTCAGACATTTGAAGAGTTTGCTCAGCGCAGAGGTAAACAACACATGCAGCTTTTAATGCAGGACTGAGTCACTGACAGATGACACACACACACACACACACACACCACACACACACACAACACACACACCACACACACACACACACACCACCCAGGGGTTAGACAGGCGGGGGAATCAATAGCACTGTGTAGTGACTTCCTCCTCTCTCTCTGTAACACCGGCGGTGTGAGAGAACAGCTCTGTGCTGACTGGCCTGATCAGAACGCGTGAGCCCAATGACACGGCCTGGTGCATTGGTATGAGTGTCATCTCATCTTGAAGTGTGATCGCTTGATTAATGTCTTGTTTTGTTTCTCCTGTGTGTCTTTGAAGTTTTCTCATTCAACCATCCCACTCACCCTTCATCATAGCACACTAGATAGACAGACAGACAGACGGGTTGGTTTCCTGGATGATGTCATGTCACGGGATCCACGGTTGCTTTTTTTCGACAAGACCTGGCTCGTATCGGTGACCTCATTCCCGAGCGTTTGTCTCTCATTCCCACGCTCTCGTATGCGCGGGGCAGGAGTCGGAGTGTTGGTACCTGTCCCCGTAACCGCCGCTCAGCCGCGGGCCAAGCAAGCGGCCGTCGTGACCTCATAGGACACTTGATGATGATGACACCTCTTCCTTATAAGCACCCAGATCTGAAGGACTGGGAGGTCTTCTGTCCTAGATCTCTGTAGGACTCCATGAGTGTATCACCATTAACATACATTATCCTTATTTAGCACCAGTAGCTCAGGAGGTAAGAGCGGTTGTCTCCACACTTAGCTCCGCCTAGCTAAGTGTCGAGGTGTCCCTGAGCAAGACTCCTAACCCTAACTGCTCCTGACGTGTTGGTTGTTCCCTTGCATGGTTGGCACCGCGTCGGTGTATGAATGGGTGAATGTGGGGCAACTGTAAAGCGCTTTGGATAAAAGCGCGATATAAAAATGCAATCCATTTAATATATAGCTTCTTTGAGGTACTGAATGAAAGGCTTCAAGTTCGAGGTGATGTTGTTATCGGCGGTGACGGCGGGACCTTGTGTGACTCATCCCTCCAAGAGTTTTTGTCTATTTTGTTATTGGAGGGCAGGAAGCGACGTTGAGGACGTTCTCTGTCCACTGTTTTAATAGGAGCCTCTGGTGGGCCGCGCCAACCCCCCCCCCCGCCCATGTCTTCTGTCTGACTTGTCGCTCTGCTCCAAAGACCTGACACGCACTCCCACGCCGAGGGGTCCGGGCGGCTTCCTGTCCTCCCAGTGCTCTTAAGGACCTCTGCTGGGAGAGCGAGGGGGAGGGGGAGGGGGAGGGGGGAGGAGAGAGTGTTTTATGGAAGATTAATGTGAGTCGTTTTTGAAATGCGCACGGAAACCCTTTTCATCTGTTTATGGTTAAATCCTCAGCCTTAAAGTAAGCCATGACAGATTTGTTTCAGAGATATTCATATATTTTTTTGTACTAGCCCTGGTTAGTCCAATTGTATTGGTCGGTTAACCAAAACGGATCACATTATTACTATTGAGTAATGAAGAATTTGAAAGCATCAAGTTAAATAGAAAGGATTTCCCCTCCTGTTATCAGTGTCTGTGATATTTTGTTTAAGCAAATGGTAAGTTTGACTTGTGCTCAGAGCCTCTCTGGTTTGGTTCAACAGGTTTACACTACAGTACTCCTTGCCCTTAAATAAACATCTTCAATTCAATTTCAATTCAATTTTATTTGTATAGCCCTGAATCACAAGACAGTCTCAAAGGGCTTTACAGGCCAGATTATTATGGGCCAAACGTGATTTATGACACGCCCCTAGCCCTAGCCCCACCCCCCTAAGGGCAAGAAACGACTCCCTTAATTAACAAGGAAGAAATCTCGAGGAGGAACCTCAGAGTGGGGGATCCCTCCTTCCAGGGATGGTTCAGAGTGCAATGGGTGTCACATGGGCATTTAAAAACAGGGGTAACAAAGCATGACAAAATGCAAATGACAAAGTGCAAATAGTAAATGAAATAGGGGTGACATCTAAAAATAAAAGAAACTCCAAACTCTGTTTGTGTGATCATGCTTACTGGTCATTATCAAGCACGCTGAAGACCAGTGTGTACCGTCTGTAATAATGTATAATAATACAAAATGTGATCGCGTTTTCCAGCCGGGGATTAATTTAAGATGATGGGAGTCAAATCCCTGCTGTCATAATCTTCTTGGGAATTGTGTGTGCGTGTTTGGGTGTGTGCGCGCGCGCTGTAGTGTTTTCATCCATATGGATTTTTCAAATCTGAATTCTGTTCATTCGTGTTTAATGAAATGGTCTGAAATTAGTCCTGTAGAGCACAGGTATTATTAGCGTTTGCTAACTGCTCGAAACTGCTTTGCTGCTTTTACCACATTCTTCAAAACAGCCTGCGTTATTTTTATTTGATCATATTTTTTAAATCAATAATGGAATCAAATTCTGCAGCATATGCATGCAAGGCTTTTAAAGTCTAGCACCTTTCTCTCTGTCTCTCTCTGTCATATTTCATATCCACATGCACAACAGCACAGGAAGTCCTGGGGGTCTGATCAATAGACAGCCCACAGTGTTCTGGGTCCGGCCGTCACATTCACTCAGTACAGTACAGTACAGTCATCTCTCCATTAAAAGGGCCAGTAAAACACCCACCACGACTACACATCCGCAGACCTGCAAAGACCCGGGTCGGTCGCCACGGCAACCCTGCCACTCAGGGTGGAGGAATGTCTGGCAGGGCTTGGCAACTTCCAGAGCGCCGGAGCCCCGACGTGATCTGATTTAACGGACCGCTGTCGGGAGGCGGGGCAACACTTTTCAATAAGCCCCCATCCTCCAAACCCCATGGCTCTGGCTCCACTCTGCAGCCGGACAGTCCAGTTGTGTGTGTGTACGTGTGTGTGTGTGTGTGTGTGTGTGTGTGTGTGTGTGTGTGTGTGTGTGTGTGTCGTGCGCGCGCGCATCAGCATGGGGATTTGCAAGGGGTGTCGGGATGTTTTTGTGCACAGTGAGGGACATCTCTGTTTGGGAGTGTGTGGGAGTCTGGCGTAACCACGGAGACGAGCGAATGGAAGTGTCGCAACGGAAGTGGCCCAACTTTGGACAGTAGACGGTTGGAGTTTGAGAAACACTCCCGGCAAAGTGTAATTGCAACCTTCCGTAGCTTACGTTTGAGACTACTAATTATCATATTTTCGAGATAAGACAAACGCTTCAGTCATCGTATCCGTTGACACTTTGGCACACGGCCACCATACCAGTTCCCCGAGTAGCAAAAAGAAAAAACAGGTATTCACAGCACACACTGCTGGAACCATGGTTCACTTTACAGCTTTTACGTGTGATTTAGTGCCCCCCTGTGTGCGAAGTGAGCACTGGCTGAGAGCGACTTGGTGTGAACTCATGTGTCATGATTTGACTTCACTGTGTTTATGTGCGATGCGTGTGTTGCGCCCCTCTGTGGGCAAAGTGGTACCTAGCACCAATTTGTCTCACTTGTAAAAGTGGATGTCCTCTAAGGACAAGTTTCAAGGCCCTGCACATTTGTGAAGCAGAGTTGTGATTGATAGAATAATATTTTCTCATGTCACTAATTTACTTTCCACATAATCCTGGAACTTTCACTGTACAGAACAGTCTATCCAGATGGAATTGTGCCTCCTATGGGCGAAGTGGTACCAAATCTTTGATACCTATTTACCGGGAATATGTGTGTGACAAATTTGAAGGGTGAGATATGGGCGTTTGAAATGAGAGCGACCCCGGGTCTATCTGTGATAAACTCATCTTGCTGTGTCTTCGTCTCTCTGTCTTCGCATTAGCATTAGTCTTTGTCTGGCTTGTTTGTCCTTCCCTCCCTCTCTGTCTTTCCTCTCTATCCCCTTTGTGTCCTTCTTTCTATCCTTGCTTAACTCAAAGATAACACTTGTCACTTGTCATAACACTATGCCTTCAATTTGCATATTTGCATACCTGTTGACTGCAATGACTTCATTTCCCATACAAATTGTCCATGTGACCTTCATGTGATGTCTTCAACAACACTTCAGAAGTGTCATGACACTTCAACACTTCTACCACTTAACTGGGACACACTTTGTTACAAAGTCAGAATGTGTGGGTGTGTGTTTGTGTGTTTGAATCAACTGTAACTAAGTCTCTCTGTCTCTATGTCCCTCCCTCTGTCTCTGTCTCTCTCTCTCGCACTGTCTCTCTCTCTGTCTCTCGACCAGGCCTTTAAGGACGAGTTGGAGGGTCTGATCCAGGAACAGATGAACAAAGGAAACAACCCCACAGGCCTGCTGGCCCTCAGACAGATCGCTGACTTCTTCATGGCCAGCTCAGTGGCTGGCTTCAACACTTCCCCCCTCAGTGAGTGCTTGGAGTGGTACACCCCGTTGCCCCAGACGACCGCTTGAGTTTTTAAAGTTGGCCCCCTACTTCCTGCTGTTTGTAATTGTGTGGTGTCCCCCCCAAAAAAAAATGTGTGCTACATTGTGCATGCATGCTTCCATGTGGAAACGAGAAATACGCAAATGAGAAATATGCTATGGACCTGACAAGACAGTGTAAGGCATAACACACACACACACACACACACAGAGCACTCTCAGACTCCGGAAGGGCCGTGCATATTTCCCGGGCTTTTTGATCTCGGGTTCTGCGTCTAGTGTTCCATATGCAAGGTCTGTTTCCAATCAGGGCCCCAGAATGCAGAACTGATGATGAATTACCACGTCCAGGACACTATATCAGGTCCATTTAACTTGACTCCATGCATACCGCCCCAATGAAATACCGCTCGACATGATGTATGTAATGCACACAAGATGGTCATAAAAATGCCATGTTGCTTGTTATAAATGTATTGTAGTGCGGTGATGTTATCGAGTCACTTGAAGCCCCGGGTCCATCTGTAATCTAATGCAGCCAGGTTCTGGAACGTTCCACGGTGCGATGGGATGCCGTCATGCTGCCGATTTGCACTGGAAACCACGTAATCAATTAAAGCCAGATCTAATATTGATCTAAATGTGTGTCCTCCCTGGTGTCCACTAATCTAATTGATATCAATATTGTTGGCGCACCCTCTTTTTCAGGTCTTGGAATGGTCACTCCCATCAACGACCTGTACACTGTGGACCCTACCACTACGGTGAAGGGGGGAGAAGCATGCACGTTGCAAACTGGCCAGCCTCTACAGACTGGTGGACCTATTCAGCTGGGCTCACTTTGCCAACTCCTACATCACAGTAAGTCCCGTGACCAAGACACTCCGTTCTTAAATGAACTATGTGGTTCAGTTGTTTTAAGTATTATTTGTGCAGTGCCACAAATGTCATCAGGCATTTGTGGCACTGCGTAGCTGCATAGCCTATTGGCACATTGGTGGCAACAACAACATGTGAGTGAAAAGAATGTTCTCCGTCTAAATCGAGTCAATTGAAGTCATTTTGAATGTGATTTTCTTTTCAATCAGTCATTCATCACACCGGGAAGGTTTGGAAATAAGAAAAAACTAAATATTTGGTTGTTTTTCCTTTCTCTCTTTCAAAGTGCCGGATAAGCAAGGAGCAGGACCACATCCTCATCATCCCCAGAGGGCTGTCGTTTGCAGAGGCCTCCGCTTCCAACCTGGTAAGACACGGCCTCCATCACGCCTTGGAATGAACACACAAAGATATGGTGTCTGCTGGGACAATTCTGGGACAGAAGAGAAATGCGTCATTACAAGTGAAATTATTAGGTTCATGCATGGTCAGTAGCCTATATATATCACTTGAATTGTTGGGTATTCAAATTTAACAAATGTGAGCTTGTGCACTGGCACAAGGTCGATGCCACCAGGTCACATCAGGGCGGGCCGACACACAAAGTCAAGCATAGCGAGACGCACACAAAGGAGCAAGGCAGACCAGAGTCAATGAAGTTATTAAATATATTTATTATGTAGAATGGAAAGAAAAAAGACATTTGGGAGTGTGATTTTTCAGCCATGGGCAGTTGAAAGGAGAATTCAGGACAGTTGCAGGACACTAAGGGGAAAAAAGGTCATTTTCGAGCCCTGGTCTCGATGTTCATTACATCGAATGACGATGTGCGTCACAAAATGCACCTGACTCACTCCCGGTCGAAGAAAGAATGAGTGTCGTGCAGCGTGACAGCAACGTGACGAGATGGCGTTTTCCGAACATTCCGACAAGTCACGGTGACCTTGACCTCCCGAAGTAAACGGCAGCTTCATGCTGTGAACCATGCACACACGGCCACCACAGCGGGCACACTGAAGAGGCCCGTCGCTGGAGCACATTTGTTTTGTCGTTTTGCTGTTGTGTGTTCCACTCTGTTTCATCAGATGTTCTCTTGTTCACTCTACTTTCTCAGATTACGACCGGGTGGAAATATAATCTGTAATCCACGTCAACAACATAAATTATTTTGGCCCTTGTTGTTGTTGTTGTTGTTGTAATGGCTGCTTAGTATTGGACTAGTGTAGTTAGCTCGGTGTCCAGCAGTGTTTGCTCCCCAGGCATTCTGCATCTTATGGTATGGTTCTCCGTGTTTGCCAATACAGGATTAGGATTAGATTGTTGAAAGTAGACAACATGGCTTTATATGTATTTGGTAACGTAATTGAACCTCTATTGAAGCATGCAGGTAGACGGTGCAAAAGCTGATGCCTGAGGACTTTTCGGTGGCGTGCTGGTGTTAAATGTGGCTTTGTGTCCACATACAGTGCTTCACATTCACAATACTATACACACCTTAACATGGTTTCTGGGCCGGTGAATCATGAGTCAGAAATGGTGTTGTTTAGCACAATTTTAAATTGACACTGGCCAGTGATCAATGATAAACTCATCACAAGCAGGGCCTGTGGATTGTCTACACAAGACAACATTTATCACGGGCAAACGGTTCAAATGGACAATAAGCAAGTAGAAAAAGGTTGTTATGTGTGTGTGTGTGGCCAGGATTGGTCCGTGATGATGTTGGCGATGAGCTATTTGGATGCGGTGGTTTAGCACTGAGCCCTGTGGAACCCTGTGGGCTCAGCAGTGGGTATGCAGTGGGAGGGGCTGACCTCGCCGCCGGAGTGGCTCTGTGTGTTCACTACGCTGTGTGTTCACTACGCTGTGTGTTCACTACGCTGTGTGTTCACTACGTGAGGCAAAATGCTCAAAAAAGTAGTATGTTTGATGCGCTTTGCTAGAAAAAATTTATTTGACCAGTAAACTGTTCGCTGATGTCTTAGCAATAGTGATGACATTTTGATGACCTTTGTGTGTGCGTGAACAACAAAAATACCAAAATGTCACCGATAGATCCTAACCGTTGGTGTTTATTTCCCCACTTCACCTGCTCCTCCACCCCCAGGGCTACAGGACGGGATACGCCTACCGCCACCCCATCGTGCGGGAGAAGCCGCGGCACAAGAGCGAGGTGGAGATCCCCGCCACGGTGACGGCCTTCGTGTTCGAGGAGGACGACGAGGAGGGCGGCGGCGGCGGCGCCACGCGGCTGCCCTTCAGGCTCCAGCAGCAGCGGCAGCAGCGGGAGAAGACGCGCTGGCTCAACTCGCCCAACAGCTACACCAAGGTCCACGTGGGCGAGGGAGGCACCGAGCGCCACTACCACCGCACCACCACGGTGGGTGGAGGAGAGGGGGGGGGAGGGTGTGTGTGTGTGTGTGTGTGTGTGTGTGTGTGTGTGTGTGTGTGTGTGTGTGTGTGTGTGTGTGTGTGTGTGTGTGTGTGTGTGTGTGTGTGTGTGTGTGTGTGTGTGTGTGTGTGTGTGTGTGTGTGTGTGTGTGTGTGTGTGTGTGAACATTTAAGAACCTACATGATATGATTTGACTGTAATTACGACGACCCCAGTCCCACTCTGTGTCTCTTTATTGATGTTGTTTGTTTGTGTTTGCTTCATGATTCTGTGTGTTTTCTGTACAGTGGATGAAGGCCGAGGAGACGGGCACGCCGATCCGGATCGAGGACCCCAACCAGTTTGTCCCCATGAACACGGACCCCAGCGAGGTGCTGCAGAAGAGGAACAAGGCCAGTCCAAAACACACCCTGCTACCTGTCGTTGTTCTTATTTGTTGTTGTTCTTATAAACCATGAGACTGACTGTGTGCTCACACACAGATCTGCTGTTAAACTCCAGAGATGGGCAGAAATATAATATTAATATTCCCTATTTCTCTAAATATAGAGAAATATCTCTCAATTCTAAATAGTTACTGGAAATGTTTGTCATTCCGACAGAAATATTCTACAAATTTACAAGACACTAGAAATATGTGTAATATGTATAAATGGACATATGTTTGACAGGTAGAAAGACACACACACATGTACACGCACACACAAAATAGATCCCTTCCCCAAGCTATGGAACCCAACAATAACATGCTTGGTGTCATGTTTTATGGGCTTCCTGTATTCTTGCGTCCTATCACAGATCAGAGAACAGAACCGCATGGACATGACGTCATCGGGGCCGCGCTCACAGCACCTGGCCGGCATCCCTGTTGACCTGCCGCGACAGGTGAGCACCACGGCAACGCATTGTGCTGACTGAGCTTACACTACCGTCTCTTCACCACTAGGTGGAGCTCGCATATTGTTTTACTGGAGCACTTATATAAAATGTATGTCTGTTCAGTTTATTGATAACTTAACGGATGTCCTCGAATTAAAACCTATTTGATGGTAAAGATGTAATTTAGAGGATGTTAAAAACAAATCATAATCATAATAAAATAATAATAATAATAATAATAATAATAAGTGATTTTAATACATTTTTGGCGTTTGTTCTTAAAGGGCCAGGTGCGGATAAAGGTTCTGGTAAAAACATCCACACTTGTGTCGAATGCCTTCATTCATAGTGTTTGTCGTGTATGACGTCAAGCACGCTTGTGTGTCCTCAGCGTACCGTTAAGATGTGTGTGGCGTCAACAACAACAAGTCTATTAGCTCTGTGTTTGTGTGCACCGTGAGGAAAACCGAAAGAAAGGTTAATTCATTCACCTCTGTGTTCCGCCCCCCCCTGCACCCGGTACAACGTGTATTAAAACACATGTGGCTGTCTTAAGTAGATAGCAGAGTGTCTGGCTGCTTTACGACTTCGTCTGGCGTCTCGGTTGCGTGGTGTCACCGTGTTGTATAAAAGGCCCGACTTGCCGGTGTGAACTGCGCTGTGGAATGTGTCGTACGCTGCTATTATCCCACATGTGGTCATCACTTATCTTTTGTATCAGAGCACACTTTGTATGGTTGGCACTGTGATTAAGTGTGTGTCACTGTGTACTACTGCTACCACCACTGGTGTGTGGGGTGTGTGTGTGCACATTTGGCATTGTGATGAAGACCTTGTTTTTGTCGGTGTGCATGCGTACGTGTGCGAGCATACATGTGTGTGTGTGTGTGTGTGTGTGTGTGTGTGTGTGGTGCATATATGTCTGTGTGTGTGTGTGTGTATGTGTGTATAACTGAAGTGATCCTGTGCGATCGTACTCAACATGC
>PIJE02000614.1:200877-222494 GCA_002895965.2 Coryphaenoides rupestris
TAGCGAGACGCACACAAAGGGCAATGAAGTTATTAAATATATTTATTATGTAGAATGGAAAGAAAAAAGACATTTGGGAGTGTGATTTTTCAGCCATGGGCCGTTGAAAGGAGAATTCAGGACAGTTGCAGGACACTAAGGGGAAAAAAGGTCATTTTCGAGCCCTGGTCTCGATGTTCATTACATCGAATGACGATGTGCGTCACAAAATGCACCTGACTCACTCCCGGTCGAAGAAAGAATGAGTGTCGTGCAGCGTGACAGCAACGTGACGAGATGGCGTTTTCCGAACATTCCGACAAGTCACGGTGACCTTGACCTCCCGAAGTAAACGGCAGCTTCATGCTGTGAACCATGCACACACGGCCACCACAGCGGGCACACTGAAGAGGCCCGTCGCTGGAGCACATTTGTTTTGTCGTTTTGCTGTTGTGTGTTCCACTCTGTTTCATCAGATGTTCTCTTGTTCACTCTACTTTCTCAGATTACGACCGGGTGGAAATATAATCTGTAATCCACGTCAACAACATAAATTATTTTGGCCCTTGTTGTTGTTGTTGTTGTTGTAATGGCTGCTTAGTATTGGACTAGTGTAGTTAGCTCGGTGTCCAGCAGTGTTTGCTCCCCAGGCATTCTGCATCTTATGGTATGGTTCTCCGTGTTTGCCAATACAGGATTAGGATTAGATTGTTGAAAGTAGACAACATGGCTTTATATGTATTTGGTAACGTAATTGAACCTCTATTGAAGCATGCAGGTAGACGGTGCAAAAGCTGATGCCTGAGGACTTTTCGGTGGCGTGCTGGTGTTAAATGTGGCTTTGTGTCCACATACAGTGCTTCACATTCACAATACTATACACACCTTAACATGGTTTCTGGGCCGGTGAATCATGAGTCAGAAATGGTGTTGTTTAGCACAATTTTAAATTGACACTGGCCAGTGATCAATGATAAACTCATCACAAGCAGGGCCTGTGGATTGTCTACACAAGACAACATTTATCACGGGCAAACGGTTCAAATGGACAATAAGCAAGTAGAAAAAGGTTGTTATGTGTGTGTGTGTGTGGACAGGATTGGTCCGTGATGATGTTGGCGATGAGCTATTTGGATGCGGTGGTTTAGCACTGAGCCCTGTGGAACCCTGTGGGCTCAGCAGTGGGTATGCAGTGGGAGGTGTGTTCACTACGCTGTGTGTTCACTACGCTGTGTGTTCACTACGCTGTGTGTTCACTACGCTGTGTGTTCACTACGCTGTGTGTTCACTACGCTGTGTGTTCACTACGCTGTGTGTTCACTACTCTGTGTGTTCACTACTCTGTGTGTTCACTACGCTGTGTGTTCACTACTCTGTGTGTTCACTACGCTGTGTGTTCACTACGCTGTGTGTTCACTACGCTGTGTGTTCACTACTCTGTGTGTTCACTACTCTGTGTGTTCACTACTCTGTGTGTTCACTACGCTGTGTGTTCACTACTCTGTGTGTTCACTACGCTGTGTGTTCACTACTCTGTGTGTTCACTACGCTGTGTGTTCACTACGCTGTGTGTTCACTACGCTGTGTGTTCACTACGCTGTGTGTTCACTACGCTGTGTGTTCACTACGCTGTGTGTTCACTACTCTGTGTGTTCACTACTCTGTGTGTTCACTACTCTGTGTGTTCACTACGCTGTGTGTTCACTACTCTGTGTGTTCCCTACTCTGTCTCTCTGTCTCTCTG
Source organism: Coryphaenoides rupestris (assembly GCA_002895965.2). Taxonomy (NCBI): domain Eukaryota; kingdom Metazoa; phylum Chordata; class Actinopteri; order Gadiformes; family Macrouridae; genus Coryphaenoides; species Coryphaenoides rupestris. The sequence goes on from PIJE02000614.1 coordinate 202,601, forward strand.
TAGTGTGTTTTTACTATGTGTGTATGTGTCCAAGTTACTATCCATGCTATGTTTTATGTCCTCCATATTGTGGGGAAACCAGGTCCTGAGTGATTCTTTAAAAGGTCATTATGGTGTCTGATACAGAACCCTAACCTAAAGCAACTTCAAGTAGACGCAGACAAGCCAGGAACACTTTCCCAGGGCTTATTGGAACATTCCCAGGGCCAAAATTAGACACACACACACAGACACACACACACACAGTCTGCCATGAGGGATGGCGATTGGATTAGGACACACTTGATCGCACGTGTATAATATATGTTTTATTTAGAGCGATGCAGGCTTTTGTTTTTATATTGTCTGGTAGTTATGCTGTCTTTTATAGCGCTGGATTGGTTGGGAGTATCGGCTGTGGTGGTTGATGGAGGTCAGGCACACAGAAACACCATCATGATCAGATTCACGTCAGCCATGCCCAATGTCCGACAGTCCCATCTCCCAGTGGGGGTCCTCACTGGAATGCTGGGATATTGAGTTCCAGTTGACTCTAAGTTAAGACGCCGTCGCTGTGCTCTTGATGTCAGCGCCCTCTTAGCCCGTCCTATACACACCCTCCCCCCCATCCCCGCCGCCCCCCGGTGGCCTGCTGGGATATATTTAGGAGTGTTCTCTTGTGTGTGTGTGTGTGTGTGTGTGTGTGTGTGTGTGTGTGTGTGTGTGTGTGTGTGTGTGTGTGTATGTGTGTGTGTGTAATCCATGTATGATTTGACTGTAATTACGACGACCCCAGTCCCACTCTGTCTCTCTTCATTGATGTTGTTTGTTGTTTGTGTTTGCTTCATGATTCTGTGTGTTTTCTGCTACAGTTGGATGAAGGCCGAGGAGACGGGCACGCCGATCCGGATCGAGGACCCCAACCAGTTTGTCCCCATGAACACGGACCCCAGCGAGGTGCTGCAGAAGAGGAACAAGGCCAGTCCAAAACACACCCTGCTACCTGTCGCTGTTCTTATTTGTTGTTGTTCTTATAAACCATGAGACTGACTGTGTGCTCACACACAGATCTGCTGTTAAAGTCCAGAGATGGGCAGAAAATATACTATTAATATTCCCTATTTCTCTAAATATAGAGAAATATCTCTCAATTCTAAATAGTTACTGGAAATGTTTGTCATTCCGACAGAAATATTCTACAAATTTACAAGACACTAGAAATATGTGTAATATGTATAAATGGACATATGTTTGACAGGTAGAAAGACACACACACATGTACACGCACACACAAAATAGATCCCTTCCCCAAGCTGGACCCAACAATAACATGCTTGGTGTCATGTTTTATGGGCTTCCTGTATTCTTGCGTCCTATCACAGATCAGAGAACAGAACCGCATGGACATGACGTCATCGGGGCCGCGCTCACAGCACCTGGCCGGCATCCCTGTTGACCTGCCGCGACAGGTGAGCGCCACGGCAACGCATTGTGCTGACTGAGCTTACACTACCGTCTCTTCACCACTAGGTGGAGCTCGCATATTGTTTTACTGGAGCACTTATATAAAATGTATGTCTGTTCAGTTTATTGATAACTTAACGGATGTCCTCGAATTAAAACCTATTTGATGGTAAAGATGTAATTTAGAGGATGTTAAAAACAAATCATAAACATAATAAAATAATAATAATAATAAGTGATTTTAATACATTTTTGGCGTTTGTTCTTAAAGGGCCAGGTGCGGATAAAGGTTCTGGTAAAAACATCCACACTTGTGTCGAATGCCTTCATTCATAGTGTTTGTCGTGTATGACGTCAAGCACGCTTGTGTGTCCTCAGCGTACCGTTAAGATGTGTGTGGCGTCAACAACAACAAGTCTATTAGCTCTGTGTTTGTGTGCACCGTGAGGAAAACCGAAAGAAAGGTTAATTCATTGCACCCTCTGTGTTCCCCCGGCCCCCCCCCCTGCACCCGGTACAACGTGTATTAAAAAACACATGTGGCTGTCTAAGTAGATAGCAGAGTGTCTGGCTGCTTTACGACTTCGTCTGGCGCTCGGTTGCGTGTGTCACCGTGTTGTATAAAAGGCCCGACTTGCGGTTGTGAACTGCGCTGTGGAATGTGTCGTACGCTGCTATTATCCCACATGTGGTCATCACTTATCTTTTGTATCAGAGCACACTTTGATGGTTGGCACTGTGATTAAGTGTGTGTCACTGTGTACTACTGCTACCACCACTGGTGTGTGGGGTGTGTGTGTGCACATTTGGCATTGTGATGAAGACCTTGTTTTTGTCGGTGTGCATGCGTACGTGTGCGAGCATACATGTGTGTGTGTGTGTGTGTGTGTGTGTGTGTGTGTGTGTGTTGCGTGCGCTTCACCATGCTAACTCCCTGCGTGTGCCTCCACCTCTCCAGCCCTACGTGCCCACGGAGGAGGAGCAGATGGCCCCCCTGCCCCCCAACCCCTTCAGTGAGCTGTCTGAGGACTACCAGAAGACTGCCGAGCGCAGGGGCCTCAGTGGTACGCACGCACACGCACACACACACACGCACGCACACACACGCGCGCACACACACGCACGCACGCACACACACACACACAAGCACGATTCCATCCGACAGCACAATCCACACTCACAATGTGGACTCTCTAACGACGAAGAAGTCGTGATGTCACCGATGCACTGGTGCTGAACGGCGCCCCCGCTTGTCTCTCTGACACACACACACACACACACACCCACACACACACACACATGCATGCCCACACACACCCACACATTTGTCACCCCATGGCTGCAATGCAATGTCATGAGACTGTGACTCAGACGTGTTGGGCTGTTCCACGCAGCCCTCCAGTGTGACTGAAGCATCACAACACTCATTCTCAGCTCAAAACCCCTTTCAGAGGGGAGGTCTACACAGAATGAAGAGTAGAGGTGTGTGTGTGTGTGTGTGTGTGTGTGTGTGTGTGCCCGTGTGCGTCATGGTACCATGATCACGTAGGGCATAGTACATGTGATCATGAAGGTAGTGGTGTGTGGTGTGTGTGTGTGTGTGTAAAGCGTGTGTGTGACAGGCGGATCAGACAGCAGGCCTTCACACCCGCCACATGAGCCTGGGCCGGTTGCTATGACACCGGTGCCCCCTCAGTCCCATGACTCCCTGGTGGCCAATCTGGGTACAAGCTGGAAGCCAGCTGGAACGCCGCTCACACTCCGCATGCCGGGCCCCTACACACACACACACACACACACACACACACACACACACACACTTCTTACAGACACACACACACACACACACACACACACACACCCTTCTTATGCATACAGTCAATGCAGAGAGATGGAGCCTGTGTGTGTGTGTTTGTACCTGTCGTGTCCTTTGGGATTGTGATGAGAATTGAGAATCAAATTGCACTGCCAAAAGATGCACATATGTGAACCGTTTCACATCAATCCTGTATGATTCAGATGTGACACACGCAGCGTTTACAGATTGAGAATTCACAGATACAGGGTTGTGTGCTCCTGATGCCTCAATGGACAGACGTCATACAGGAAGTCGACGGCAGCGCTGTGTGTGTGTGTGTGTGTGTGTGTGTGTGTGTGTGTGTGGTGTGTGTGGTGTGTTGTGTGTGTGTGTGTGTGTGTGTGTGTGTGTGTGTGTGTGTGTGTGTGTGTGTGTGTGTGTGTGCGCGCGCTCGTGGTTACTGCTGAACAGGCAGAGGCCATGTGTGCTCCATGTGCATGGATGGACTGGAAAAACAACTGCATGGGGCATGAAACTCACTAATACTAATAGCATGAAGTCCATGCTCCTTTTAAAGTGTGTCTTACGTCATCAGCCCATAAGATGCACTTTATGTCCCAACGACTGAGCCTGTCAGTGGCAAAACAAGCCCTTATATAGAGCGTGTACATCGGTGGGGCGTGAATGCCCCAAAGGGTTTCGTTGCAGGAATCGCCCTTTAATGCTCTCGTTGAAAGGACAACGTGTACATCAAAATCAAACTCCTGCTTTTGAACATAATCCACGCGGCTCAGTTCACGCCCTGCACTGGTATTCTGTGGCCAACTGCCAAAATCCGCCGGTTGGTATAGATTTGGCATGCGGTGGTCTGACCGGTTGTCTGTCCCAACCGCTACCACCACTGCTGCTGCTGCTGCTGCTACTGCAGGAGTTCTGGAAGGGGAATGCAGAATCACATCTTGTGGGTCTCTGAAGCAGTTGCCACGCTCTTCTGCTGCTCATCTCCAGGTTCACGGCTTCATGTTGAACTGACCGTGGGCACGGTGAAGACCAAATAGCCCTTTGAAGACCCAACGCCATTTACTGGTTTTGTCAAGAACTCGAGCATCGGCCGTTGCCACTTTAGATTCAACCCGAGTAGAATATTGCAGGAGTCCTCCGTGTGTCATGACTGATCTCGTTCAACACGTATATTTATTTCTGGAGAACAATGGAAATGCATGCAGACCTGCACCACACCAGCAAGGTGGCGCTGGTGGAGTTTCTGGATCCCAGATCAAAGGATTCAAGAGATTCAACTGTTTAAACACAACACACACGCACACACACACACTTGTTCTCTCAGTCCGTCCAATTTTGACATTGCTTCCGTTATATTTTGACATTTGTCCCACGCGCAAGAACACACACACGCACGAACACACACACACACACATCCCCTTCTCAGGGAATCTGTCAAATCACAAATGATTCGACGGATTCAGCTGTTTGGGGGCCATTGAGGTGTCAATGCATTCAGTGTGACGGTGGGGATAGGCGTGAGAAATGGGAGAGTACATCTCTGTGTGTAGAAGGGACTATCGAACCCGTGACACCTCTGATCACAGCCTGCGATCGCGGCTCTCGGGGCGCAATCTTCCGCTGCCATCTGACCGCGAGCAGAGCCAAGATACCGTGGATATTTTGCATGCCTGCCTGGTCAGCCGAGATCTGAAGAGCTGATCACACACACACACACACACACTGGACCACCACCACCACCCACACACACCACACACCACAACACACACACACACACACACACCCTAACATATTTGATTTGTCTCCCGTGAATGCAGCCGTGCATGGCATGTCCCTAACATGTGTGTGTTGCCACTAATCTGTTAACCCTCCCTTCCTCACCCCACCCCACTCCCGCCCCCTTGCCTCACCCTCCACACACACATGCACACACACCACACACACACACACACACACACACACACACACACACACACACGCGCTTCACCTCCACCCCCACACTCTTCCAACCACCCACACACACACATGCACACACATTCACACACGAAATCCACACTGATCCCATCACTTGTCCCACACTCTGATTCACCCACCCACATACACATCAACACCCCCCCCCCCCCCCCCCCCCCCATACTGACCCCACCGCCCCACCCCCCCCTGCAGATGGCGAGCACGAGCTAACATCTGACGACGGTTCAACTCTCTCTCAGTCTCTGTCGGTGTCTCTCAACCCGACGCCACAAGGCACTCCTGCTAAACAAGGTATCGGGAGACCGAGATGAGCCACTACCTGCTCTCCGAGAACGCTCTGTCCTGCGTGTGTGTGTGTGTGTGTGTGTGTGTGTGTGTGCATTCATGCGTGTGTGTGCGCTTTCTAGAAAATGCGTAGTGAGTGATGGGGAGAGCGAGCGGATTGAATTGCCCCGAGCGCAGGTACGCTGCACTTGTGGGAGTGTGGCGCTACGACTGATGTTACACTGCTAAGAGACGACCAGCGCAGGTCAAACTTTGTTCTGCGTTTTCTCCCATTGTGCTGCTGATATTCGAGGACATTAACGGAAGCCATTTAAAGGGCGGGAAAGAGGTCAATGTGTTTTTGTTTTGGGTTTTTTTTTTGCTGCTGCAGCCAAAAGTTAGCTTGGATTTGACCGAGCGACTGAGTGTGTTAGCGGAGCGCAAAAAGAGCGAATCCCAGGCCCAGGTGTACTTAACCGCTGGGAAAAACACCGTAGAAGAAGAAGACATCACAGCGGGGCGACGGACCCTCGCTTCTCTACCGCGTGCTCGCATCATCAACAGGCGACGGCTGTTGGTACACTTTAGTAGACAACATGTCAGCGAGAACCAACCGGGGTCACTGACTGGACCTTATGGATTTACACAATGTGAACCGGGGACAGTGTAGTTGAATGCACATTGAGTGCAATGGGATTTAGTGTACAGACTACATAATATTATTATTATTATTATTATTATTATGAATAGTTATCAAGAAGTGAATGCAGTTCATATCTTTATTGGTTGCATGGAGCAGGGGAGATTGTAGTGTCGGCACACCATGCAGAGCGAGGGATCATGGTGGAATTCAGAGAGATGCCATTGCTTGCCAGTTGGGCCTGCTACCGTGCCCTCACACCTAGATAGTTTGTTCCCAACGTAGCTGGCTGGTACAAGTTCTGCTTCCATTTCTGTGAAACGACTTACGCCCCGCTGAATAACATTCGGACTGCCAGAGCCCAGGGAGCTGTGGGTTCTTTTCAATCAATCAATCAATCACTCAGTCAATCAAGTGGGTCGCTGTTCTCTGTTGATCAGCGTTGTAACGGCATTGAAAATAAAAACAATAAAAACAGCCAAAGCAAGGAATTTTCTTGTGGGAGTTGAGTTGTGGCAAGATAAACGTGAGTGAGTTGGAGAGAGGTGGAGGGCTGGAATAGCATAGATTACTGATAGATGACCGGATAAGACCGGACAGGTGAACGAAAAGGTTTCTCTGTAGGGATCCTTTTCATAATGTTGTCAGACGCTTATAATAACAATCTGAGCCAAGCACTTTTAGAGGACCTACATCGGCGGGGTGCTGTTGCCCCAACGGTTTACATGGCAGCCTGTTCTGTGGCTGAAGCGTTCTTGCAATACTGGACCAATTTCAACAAGTGTTGTCCACATTGGTCACTTGTACCCAAAATAGTGGGAAATGAAGTTCCAGGTTGAAAAAATCTGAAAAGTGATCCTTTATTGACATGTATCTGAACGGTGAGACACTTTGGATCAAATTGACCAACAATAGTCAAAATAGTTGACTTGCAGGTAGCGCAGGGATCCTGAGCGTCTGTCTGGGGGGTAAGAGAATGATCTAACAGTGTCAACCTCCCCTCTCCCCCCCCAGAGAACCACGGAGGCGACGGCCTGCTCAACGGCAACGGCAGGAACGGCGGCGTGGACGAGGAGCTGTCGCGGCGCGTCAGCCAGCTGACCACCGGCGACGAGAGCTCCCCGACGACGCTGCGGCCCGGCGACACCATCGAGGAGGTGGGGCTCTCCCCGGAGGGCTCGCCCTCCAAGGTCGCCCAACGGCAAGAAGAAGAAGAAGTTCCGCACGCCGTCCTTCCTGAAGAAGAACAAGAAGAAGGAGAAGCTGGAGGCCTGATGAGGCGAGGCTCCGCCCACCCCACCCTCCTCCCCCCACCCGCCTCTTCCCGGGCAGAGGCGCGAGAAGTGATGGAGTGGGAAAGAAAGAGGTGGCAGTGGGGAAGTTTCTCTCTCTCTGTTTGTTTTCATTTTGTGGTTTATTTTGTTAATGTTTTTGTGTTCATTGTCTTTCGTTTTTTTGTTTTGTTTCTTTTTGTCCATTTGTTTTTAGAATTTTAGATTTGAAGAATTGTTTTTTCTAACAAAATATGTATGTACTAAACGGTAAGCAGTAGAGAAATATATATAATTGGATAAATGCGAAAAAAAGAAAAGAATGAAGAAGTCCGCTCAGCTCTGACCAGCAGCAATGTGTTGCCGGGCCCGCGGCCAGCCTGCCTGTGAGGTGGCCCCGGGTCGCCCGATGCGAGGCCCTCTCCATAGATCCTGAATTACTGGCTCATCCTGCGCTCCTACCTTGGCCCCCGGGGGACGGCGTTCAGAAGGGAACCGCCCCGTGTGTGTTCCTGGCTCCATGACGACCGAGATCTGTTGAGGCTGATCGTCTGGACTCCGCTTATGCAATCGCGTGTGTGGAGGTAAACTGGAACAAAGACGGGCCGCGCCGAAACCATCCTCACACTGGAAAGAGAAATGTGGTTTTGGATTTTTGTTTGGTTTTGTTTTGCTGGCAGTTAAACTCCAATGGCAGAGTTTGCGTTGCTTTCGTATCTCTGGCAGGCTCCCTCTTTAAAATATATCCTTCCATGCTTCCATGCTAAGTCTCTCTCTCCCTCTTCAAAGAGTTTCTTGTGTCTAATTGCGGTCCAGAAGGCCCTGGCAGGAGCCTTTGGCTAATTGTGGACTAAATCCAGTGCTGCAGTTTTCTGTTATTCTTATTCTTAGCTCGGCCGGGGGACCGCTCTCCTTTCCCTGCGGAGCCCAGAAAACATCTAAGAAAAATATGAAATGCTTTTGTGCGTTACAATGAAGTGGACAGTCGACATCTCGAGCAGAGGTTTTCCTCCTCCTTACAATTTATGTAGCATTAAATGTGTTGTTTTGTTATTTTTTTTTTAGCCAAACTAAAACGGTAAGGAAAACGAAAAACACAATCACGTTTTAGTGAAGCGTCACTGTTGATGTCGTACTTCATCTCAATCGCCAAACGTCATCTCTAGAAAACTTTTATCTCAGCTGTTTTACTTTTACTTTTTAAATTGAACATGAAACTTGGAGTTGGTCATCTCTATTTTCTACTAACTTCTCTACTTTTACAGAGAATACAAATATTACGCATGTTTTCTTTTTTGCAAGAAGTCGTTTTTTTAATTACTTTTACTCTACGTTCTGTAGCGTTGCCTGGTTTCTCAAAATATATTAGCCTTCATATTACTAAAAAAAAACTGCTATATAACACAAGTATATGAAAACTGGAGATGTTGGCTATAGATTTGTACCTATATATTTTATTGTGCTGCACTTTTTGTAATTAACACATTGTAGTTGGGTTTTACTAGGAAGGTAGGCCGTAGTGTCTCGTTGGCGCTTTGTTGCGCGAGCGACGAGGCGCAGTGCATATGAAGGCAGAGTGGCGCGGGGAGGTGCGTTTCATCGAGGGTGAGAGAGAAAGTGGTTACTCAACAGTTACGTCTGGGATGTTAGCGGACACACAAACGCGCGGCGCGGGAATGCAACACAAACACGAGGCTGAAACGCTGTGTGTGTGTGTGTGTGTGGGGTCACGGGACGTCGCGCGGCGTGCTCCTCTCGAGGTGTTCGGTGTGGCCGTGTCGTTTATGAAGCCATATTGTCATCGTCTTCCTCCTCCTCCTCAGACACTTTTAACCACGAGACAAGGGTGACTATTATGGTCTGCTTGCTCAGCGAGAAGTATGACGGTTTTTTTTCTTTTTTCCCCAACTCACTATCACCGACATGCCACAAGCAGCAAATAAAGTCACGACTGAGTATTTCTATATTTTTGCAGAGTAAAAGTAACGGGGGGGGGGGGGTCGATCTAGGGCAGACTATATTTTGTTAGTTGATTTCATAACACGACCGGGGGGGGCCCGGGGGGGGGCAAAATACCCCACAAATCGCGCTACGTCAAGGTTTTACCCCTTAAGCCAAAGCGTAACGGTTTACCACGTGTTCACTCGTCAACCGATTCAAATGTCCCAGCGAAGCGATGTGAAACGTGGCGGATTATTACAGCGAGGTGCGCATTTGTACCTCGACAACCTGGAACTGGAAAGGCTGATGTGTGTCCAGAAAGGCAAGTGATTTGGGGGGAGTACAGTACGGTGATGTGGTGGAGGGTAGCTGCACATTAATGCACCATCTTTTAATCCTTCAAACAGTCCTTTCATTTCATTTCTCCTTTTGGAAAGTTTTATTTGTCATCTTTCGTTTTGTATTGCAAGTGTTTTTTGGGATTATTTTTTTTTATTTCTTCACCATTTTACAATCCAAATTTCTCTCTCGGATGAACTGAATCTGAATCGCATTGTTTGTATTTTACACTTTTTCTGCTTCCTGACCGTTTGCACCTTGTTTTACTAATGCCTCCCAATCCACATTTTTGTTTTCTGTTTTGAGAAAAAAAAAAGTAGTTTTGCTTTGGCATGCCGAATGAGCCAAGTTACTTCATGACCTGTGAAAATCCTATATTAACGGTATTCTAATGGAGTTGCTTTTAGGTGTACTGCTAATCCGTGTAAAATTCACAAATAAAACTGTATTTTATGAAAAACCGAAAGCTCACTTTCAGTGTTTGTGACAGAGAAAGTACAAAAGAAATCCTGGCGCGAGATATTCCACATTCATTCATTCATCATTCATCCATTCAACATTCACTCATTCCCAACCTTTTCAGTTGACCATAACCTGTTCACACTCATTGATATATTTTTCCTCATAGACATAAGCTACACAAAACGGAGGGTTCAAAAGTACACTTTGACACAGAGATACGCCACAAATCTAAACCTCATGGACATGAGTACATCTGAACGCGGACCAAACCAAATGTCAACTCATTTCAAAACAATCGCTGCTGACTTGCTACCCAGACGTTGCCTTTTAGCGTTGAGGGTTCGTCTTCAAAGCACTTTTCCGCTGACCGTACAGTGAGGATGAAATTAACACACCGACTGAGTCCCAATCCACATTTTTGTTTTCTGTTTTGAGAAAAAAAAAAGTAGTTTTGCTTTGGCATGCCGAATGAGCCAAGTTACTTCATGACCTGTGAAAATCCTATATTAACGGTATTCTAATGGGAGTTGCTTTTAGGTGTTACTGCTTAATCAGTGTAAATTCACAAATAAAACTGTATTTTATGAAAACCGAAAGCTCACTTTCAGTGTTGGTGAAGTACAAAGAAATCCTGGCGCGAGATATTCCACATGTCTTCATCCATTCAACATTTCACCTCATTCCAACCTTTTCAGTTGACCATAACCTGTTCACACTCATTGATATATTTTTCCTCATAGACATAAGCTACCACAAAACGGAGGGTTCAAAAGTACAGTTTAGACAAGAGATACGCCACAATCTAAAACCTCATGGACATGAGTACATCTGACGCGGACCAAACCAAATGTCACTCATTTCAAAACAATCGCTCTGCTGCTCCCAGACGTTGCTTTTAGCGTTGAGGGTTCGTCTTCAAGCACTTTTTCCGCTGACCGTGACGTGAGGATGAATAAAACACCGACAAGTTCAAAAGAATCAGACGAGGTGTATTAATAGTGAGTGACTGGACGAGTCTGGTCGGTGGAAACAAAAGCAGAGCGGAATTGCGGGCAAATGAGGAAACGTGATGCAATCAAGCTTCTGAGGAAGTGTTGGCCAGAAGTCGGTGTTGGCCAGATGTGTGTTTGTGTGTGATATGTGTGGTAAGTGTGTGTGTGTGTTGTGTGTGTGTGTGTGTGTGACTCACAATGACATTTGATCATGCCCAGATAAGTTTTGCTTTCATCTGAAGGGGGGGGGGGGGGGGTGCGCCTGCAGTTTAGAACACCGTCGACGACTGGACCGGGTGACGGGGACTCGTCCAACCAGAAGCGGGGTTTTGGGGGTTTTTTATTTCTCACGATGCTTTTTTTTGACAGGGTAGCAACAGCTTAATTTGCTGCTGCTGCTGCTGCTGATGTTGATCCGTCGGTCGTATTATCTGACTGGATCATGTGGAGCCTCTTGTGGTAAAAGATGATGTAATTTTGTCCCCATCTGGTGCGAAAACAATTACAGGCCTTGAGCCAAAATGGCGTCTCTGTTGCGGAGAGAGAATTGCCCGTTCTAGTGAACATTCTGGCCACTGGGGAAATATCCATGCACGGTGTGTTTATATGTGTATTAATGTGTGCAACCTCTGTGCCTTGTCTGCATCTATCCTCAGATAAAAATATGCAAGTGCTATATTGTGATACAATTGTATGCTAGTCTGGTGTGTGTGTCTTTCTCTGGTGGGCAAGTATCGTCAAATAACCACTATTATCTTCCTTAGGCCCGACCAGTTGACCTTACAATGCGTTTAAAGAATTTCTCATGACTGGAAAACCAATCTTTATTTACAACAGACAGAAGGAGTTAGCAGTTCGACAACCAAATCCACATTTGCACCATGGTAAATATGCAAGAGTGTGTGTGTGTGTGTGTGTGTGTGTGTGTGTGTGTGTGTGTGTGTGTTCATTCGTGCAAAATCTAGTCTCCAGCACACCTGAGAACCCTATTGTGCAAATATATTTTCATTCAGTTATTTGAACTAACTTGAGTGCCAAATTGTTAAAAATGTCAAAATGCTTAGACAATCACAAGCAGCATTTTGACCTGTTTATTAAAAATTCACCTTCTCAATAACCCCACTGTAGACATAAGCCATCTATTTTTTTGTCAGGTGAAAGTGAACACTAATATATATTTGTAAATGGTATCTAACAGGACTAAACAAATAATTAGTTTCCGTCTTTGTCAACACTATAGACTCCCCCTTGGACTGATAGTGGTGCTTAATCTGTTCATTAATCAACTGTATCTCCTGTCCTGATGTTAACAATGCACTTTACATGATATGTTTCACCGATATGAACAATAAAAGCAAATGTAACGATACAACTAAGTGGGTTTTTTTGCCTTCTGGATGTGAATGCCACAGCTTCGCCTTTGTTCAAAACTTTGCTCAAAGTTATATTCTTCTATGAATTACTTTCAGCAGAATGGCATCATGCCAATGGGTGGCCTGTTGAAGACGTCCTGTTTCCTCTCCATCACGTACTGTGGATCTGAGACATGAGGTCATGAGGTCCTGATTGTCAGTCACATGCAGGCCTAGAGTAGGCACATACTTCCTGTCTTTTTATTCTTTCTCTTGTTTTTTCTTTATCTTTCCTCTTCTCTCCTCTCCTACTTTATCCTCCCCACGCCTCTCCTTCTGTCTGCTCCCGACTCCTCCCTTCCTTTCCCCTCTCTATCCTCCTCTCCTCCTCCTCTCTCTTCCCATCTCTTTCCTCCCCTCCCCTCCTCCTGTCCCTCTCCTCTCCTCTCATCTCCCCCTCCCCTCCCCTCCTCTCCTCTCCTCCCATCTCTATCCTCTCCCCTCCCCTCCTCTCCTCTCCTCTCCTCTCCTCCCATCTCTTTCCTCCCCTCCCCTCCTCCTGTCCCTCTCCCCTCCCTCCTCTCCTCTCCTCTCCTCTCATCTCCCCCTCCCCTCATCTCCCCCTCCCCTCCCCTCCTCTCCTCTCCTCCCATCTCTATCCTCCCCTCCCCTCTCCTCTCCTCTCTACTTTCAGAAGCATGATGTGTTTTATGTTCATTATAATTCTTATGTTCTTCAGAGGGACTGTTGCAGGAGTGAGACTCGTAGACACATGAAGGCCTATGCATGTGACAAATATGAGGCACACACACACACACACACACACACACACACACACACACACACACACACACACACACACACACACACACACAAAGTCATTACATTGGGCTGGGGCTACACTCCATTTCCAAAAGATGTGTGCCAGCCAGTATGGATGCATAAACCCCATCTATTCTGACAACAAGCCATAAATCTAATGCCCAGATCCACAGCAACGCCACACCCAAGAATTTTTTTATAGCATTGGACTTTTAGTTGGAGTCGTGAGAGCTACAATGAGTGATACGGAAGATTCATCGTTCCATGGCCAGTACTATTTTTATACCCACTGGTACATCCAGTGAACAAAATGGTGGCTATCTCATCTATTCGAAGTGGGGGAAATATCACAAATTATACAAAATAGTATGGGGATAATATGATTTCTTGGATCTGATTCCAAATAGTTTTATGTTTATTTAAATAATATATCCTAGCACCTAGAACGCATGCACGATATGGCATGGGCACAATACTCGCCTCGTGGAAGATAGTTTCCACTGCGGCACCGTACAGTAATACTCAAATCAACGAGACAAAACCCAGTCACCCATCTGACTGACAGTGCGGGTGAAATGCTGTGATTCATCTGAAAAGGTGGGGATATTTTTCCATTCACAGGCCGCTCTTTTGTTCCTTTCAGCTTGATCTGAGTAGAAACAATGTGAAGGAATGTTGATCGGTCACACCTGGCTGGCCTACACCCAGAAACCAACGGCCAGTGCTATAGAAATAAGAACGCATGTTGACACTATAGTGAGCAACACGGGAGCACCTCAAGGGACAGTCCTGTCTCCCTTCCTGTTCACACTCTACACCTCAGACTTCAGATACAGCTCACAGTCCTGCCACCTGCAGAAGTTTTCGGACGACTCTGCCATTGTGGGCTGTATCAGAAAGGGGCAGGAGTCTGAGTACAGGAGTGTGGTGGACAGTTTCGTGGAGTGGTGTGGACTGAATCACCTGCAACTCAACATCTCCAAGACGAAGGAGTTGGTGGTGGATTTCCGGAAGCAACCGACTCACCCGAAACCGATCAGCATCAGGGTGTCTGAGGTGGACATTGTCGAGGAATACAAGTACCTGGGTGTTCACATAGACAATAAAATGGACTGGACCAAAAACACAGAGGCCAGAGTCGTCTGTATTTCCTACGGAGACTCAGCTCTTTCAACATCTGCAGGACCATGCTGCAGATGTTCTATCACTCTGTGGTGGCCAGCGTCATCTTCTACGCTGTTGTGTGCTGGGGCAGCAGGGTGAAGGCAGCCGACGCCAACAGACTCAATAAGCTCATCAGGAAAGCGGGTTCTGTCCTGGGAGTGGAATTGGAGTCGGTGGTGGAAGTCTCGGAGCGGAGGATGCTGGGTAAACTCCTCAAACTTGTATATTTTAACTGTAAATTTGTAAATCCTTTAGTTTATTTTCTATCATTGTTTTATACTGTATCGCTTACTTTATTCCTAGTTTATTTTTCATCATTCTGTTTTTATACTGTATCGCTATGTAACCTGGCACAATAATTTCCTTCGGGATAAATAAAGTTCTATTCTATTCTATGCGCATAATTGTCTTTGTTTACTGAATGTTTACTGAATGAAATTAAGTGTCCAACAAAGATTACATTTCATCAAATGAAATGTAAGTGATGAGGCAATGAGGTAATGAGGAAGAGCACCACACTACTAGAGCGTGTGGAAAACCTGTTCACTGTTCACCAAACAGGATTGAGAGCTTGGCTGGTGTCTAGAGAGGGACACCTCGCTAGGCGGCCATATGGAGGAAACAGGAAGCCATGTTTTCAAGCCAAGTTGTTGCTGCAAAAACATAAGGGCCTGTTGGGTTTTTTTCCTCTTTATGAGAAGCCAGAAAGGAGGGGTTGGGGGGGGGGGGGGGCACATATGAAAGCATAATATTAACAAATATGTAAAAGAAAAGAAATGTCAGATTCAAATGTATATTTGAAAACCCCAGCAGAAGGGGATGAAGTTCCCATTCCCAACACGGTGGTTCTCTAAACTGTGCACATAATGTCTCTGGTCTCTCTGTGTGAGTCCACCTTTGGTATGAAGTGCCCTCTAAAACAACCCCCGCTAATGTGGGATAAATGGAAAGAGTAAAAGTAACAGAAACAGTCATAAGTAATAGTAGTAATAATAATAGTAATAGTAACAGTTATAGTAAATACGTTTTTGCTAAACAAAGCTAAAGCTATTGGCTAAAAGTACTCTCCTTGGCCATGAATAAAGTTAAAAAATGTGGTGATTAGTGAACTCAGTAGCAAACCTTTCCTTGAGCTCCAATGTAATTTGTTTCTCTTGCTATTGACTCCGCTGACCACGGCCAGGCATGGGTTATTTATAGGTCACTTTGTCACAAACTCCGCCCTTAGTACAATGAAAACAATTGTCCCCGATCCTTTTGCAGTCAGAAATCCAATCTCCCATCCGAGATCAATGGCGTTCTATTTCCTCTGTGCTCAGGCAGGCTTCAATTGAATTTTTGCTAAACACTAATGAAAGGATTTGGTTAACGTCAAACAAGGGCTCTGGTAATCCCGCGGTTATGTTCAACACCGGTGAAGCATACTGTCGATTTGCTGCACAAAGTGGTGACCAGCCACCGTGAGGGAATATCTTAGTGCAGAGTCTCAAAGTTGGGGTCGTGTGGAGAGACGATTTTTGGGGGTCATGCGATCATTTCCAAACTTTCCAAACTCCAAAAAGTACAGTTTTAATAGTATAGCAGTTTTCATACGACAAAACACATTTCATCCCAGTTAGTAGGCCTCTGTGCGTGTGTGTGTGTGCGTGTGTGTGTGTGTGTGCTCGGTATACTTCATACACAATGCTCTCATTCCCCCTGCAGCATATCGCTGACGTAACACAAACGGATATAATCGGGTCATCGCTTATTGCTGTCTCAGGATCAATGGTATTGGAGACGCCACGAGACAGACTTTGTGCATCATCAGCGGCATAGCGGCGAAGCAGGAACTCCAAGTGATCTTTGGTTCCCTGACAAACCCCCCCCCCCCCCATCCAACCTCCAAGCCAATAACCTCTGACCTCCCCTTATCTCCAGAAACCATGAATCCAGGAGGAGTGGAGCCAGGGAGGAACTTGGCTGAATTTGCTGACCTTGTGGGGTGTGATGTGGGAGGACATCGTGTGAGACGCGGTGTCCGTCTTCCCTTCGCTGGACGGACGGGTCACACTGGCTGTGGCTGAGCATCGATCGGACCGGACTCGA
The DNA here is from genome assembly GCA_002895965.2 of Coryphaenoides rupestris. Taxonomy (NCBI): domain Eukaryota; kingdom Metazoa; phylum Chordata; class Actinopteri; order Gadiformes; family Macrouridae; genus Coryphaenoides; species Coryphaenoides rupestris. Next base: position 219,172 of record PIJE02000614.1, read on the forward strand.
CTACGACTGTACTGTGTGGAATTGGATTGAATGCAATCGATTCTTGAACCATAGCAAGCATGTGCAATTGGCCTTCTCTTAATAAACATAAGACATGTACACATACTGTATAACAGCCCCGAGAGTGATCGCCTTTTCGCCAATTCTGAACACAGCACGCCGCCCTGTTTTTTGGGGGGATTTTACGAGGCCTAAAGACCATGTAGGCCAGTTTGCAGGTTGCCGTGACACAGCCGCTGGAGGCAGAACACTGGAGGACGCACGAGAGCCCACCGCCGACACAGACCTCTCACGCTCTGTAATTGTGAGTGTAGAGTTCAAATGAGAGTATTTGCTATTTACTACGAATATATTCACCTCCGTAGCTCTCGACAGGCAGCAGGACAGGAATTGTACCGAAAACGTTGCTGTGGTAACAGTGTTTTTCTGCAAAAAGGTCAAACCTTCCATTAAAGCTGTCTTTTGATGGTGATGCTCAGAAGGTACGATGGCTCCTCTCATCCCGCATCTTGCTGGGGGTCTTCGCTCATGGCAAGGAATCCTCATGTCTGGACACCAAAGAGCTGATTTCCATCGGGGGAAATTAAGTTCAGAGGGTGCACAGGTGTCGGTTGTTTGATTTGTACTTAGAGGCTTGGACATTTTACATGATTTGACGGGAACCTTTTACAACGGGTGAGTGCGCAGGATCCCAGGATCAGGAGTCATGTCAGTACGACAATAGAACACACGGGATTGGATCTGGGGGCCGCTTGGTTGCATCTGCCAGCGTTACTCTTGACCTTCGGGGCCGTTCAAGTGTGCACAAAGAAACTCCAACGACAACCACCATGACGACAACAACAACACTGGAGGGAACTTTTGCTTGCAGGTCAGATCTTCCTCTGGGCCACAAGTCACTGAGATAACTAGGGAGGGCGGTGACACCCAGGCCCCTCTGTTGACCTGCACCCGGTTAAGCCGGCCCAGAGAAGCAGATGGCACCCATGGCCACGGTTCTGCTTGAGTGACCTCACCCTATACACACACACACACACACACACACACACACACACACACACACACACACACACACACACACACACACACACACACACACACACACACAGCACGCCTGTCCAGCCCTGCCCCTATCCCCTCCTGCACAGCGGTTTGCCTCTGACCTCTCAAAATAGCAACCAGTTGTCCTTTCCCGACGTGTGTGTGTGTGTGTGTGTGTGTGTGTGTGTGTGTGTGTGTGTGAGAGAGAGAGAGAGAGAGAGAGCATGCATGAATATGTATGTCACCGCAGCAGAGACAAATGGGTGTCACCCACTGACCTGAACTGAGGGAGGACGTACGCGTTGCCAAACAATACTTTTAATGGAGCCGGCACATCTCCCCCTCTCTCTGTCTCTCTCTCTCTCTGTCTCTCTCTCTCTGTCTCTCTCTTTCACACACACACACACTCTCTCTCTCTCTCTCTCTCTCTCTCTCTCTCTCTCTCTCTCTCTCTCTCTCTCTCAATCGTTGCCTCTCTGATTCCCTCCTTGGCTATTCTCTCCTCTCCATCGACCACGCCCCCCCCCTCCACCCCACCCCGCCCCCCCCCTCCCCCTCCCCCTCCCCCTCCCCGTCCCCGTCCCTTCCAGTTATCATTGGAGGCCGAAGCTGAACGATGAAAAATGGCGAAGGGATGATGTATTAGCGGCGGACAAGACAGCCCCGTACACTCCCACCCATAAAAAGGAGGAGGGGTCAGCCATACAGGCAGAGAGGGGGGTGGTCAATAAGGTACAAGCGGCCACTGCGAGTGCTGTCCCGTGGAATGATCCTCCTCCTTTGTTTGAGTCTCTATCTTCACAATGCCACGCTGATGGCAGGCTTGGGTTTCCCTAAGTGACACTGATAAATGGCTGAGAACGCTGCTGTCTAATTCCCCCCCCCCACCACCACCCTGGTGTCTCTCGGCCACGGCCACCTACTCAGCATTCATCTGGTGAGTGGGCAGCTTTGAACATATTGTGAATATGTCCAGGGAGCCTGGGACGTGTCTATTTGGCTATTTGGACTTGTTGGTGCGTTTTTAAGTGTTTTATTTTTTCTCACAGAGAAGGGGGTGGGGGGGCTTGTACGAGTGGCTGGTTAAGGCGTGGTTCTTACTCCACTGGATGGGACCCTTGGGGTGGCAGTTCCCTGTTCGCCTCCACTTGAGAAGTGTGTTATGTACACACACACATGGCATCTCCGGCCTACCCCCTCCCAGGAGCTGACAATAGCTTCATCTGGCCCAGATCCCCTTCTTTTGGCGCCCCACCCTCGGCCCAGTCACTCTGTTTCTCTACTTTTCTCACACACTTTCTCTCTCTCTCTCTCTATCTCTCTCTTCTCTCTCTCTCTCTCTCTCGCTCTCTCTCTCTCCCCTTCCCACCAGCTTGCCCTAAAACCTGATATTAAAAAAGGATTAGGCAAGAAACAGCAACACAGGTCATTTCCTGCTGTCCTGAGAACCGTCTCCCACTTGGGAGAGGCCTCAGTCTCCTTAAACCCTTAACCATACACACACACACGCACACACACACACACACTCGTGCACACGCACACCCACACACACCCACACACACACACACACACGTGCACACGTACATAGATGCACACAGGCACACACATCCACAATTGCATACGCAAACACACACACACGCACACACACACACACACCTCCATCTCCATAGTCTGTAGCGTGCCAATGGAGATTTGGAGGTCAACAGCAACAATGGCTGGTAAGATGAAGTGAGGGGGAGGAGGGAGGGGAGAGGGGGCTGGGGAGAGGAGGGTGGGGGGTGGTAAAGAGACAGAGGGGTCCTATATCTCGTTGCCTCTCTCTCTCTCTCTCTCTCTCTCTCTCTCTCTCTCTCTCTCTCTCTCTCTCTCTCTCTCTCTTCTCTCTCTCTCTCTCTCTCCTCTCTCTCTCTCTCTCTCTCTCTCTCTCTCTCTTCTCTCTCTCTCTCTCTCTCTCTCTCTCTCTCTCTCTGTGTGGTGCCATCATTGGCACAGTGCTTGCACTGCTGCCTCACAGCAAGAAGGCCTGGGATTGATCCCCCGTCTGGGACGCTGTTGACTGGGTGGTGCCCGAGGTGGGTGATATCCCGGGCCTTTCTGTGGTGGAGTTTGCATGTTCTCCCCGTGCTCTGAGGGGTCTCCTTACGGAGTAAAAGAACCCCAAATAAAAACATGTGAAGATCGCCTCTCCTGTCCACATCCCTGACCAAGATGTGGACGTAAAACCTGGAGCTGTTGGTCCCGTGGCCTCTATGGCCACCCTGAGGACCATGAAATCGCGTCTT
>PIJE02000614.1:223915-263424 GCA_002895965.2 Coryphaenoides rupestris
TTGGCACAGTGCTTCTTGCACTTGCTGCCTCACGCAAGGAAGGTCCTGGACTTGGATTCCCGTCTGGGAACAGCGGATTCTTGTTGACTGTAGGGTGGTAGAGTGCCCAGCTCTAGGTGGGTGATCTCCCAGGGGTGATCTCCCAGGTGGGTGATCTCCCGGTCTGTGTGGAGTTTGCATGTTCTCCGTGGGGTCTCCTTCCATAGTAAGAACCCCAATTAAAAAAACATGCGAAGAATCACTTCTCCGGTCCCGACTTGGACGCAAGATCTGGAGCTCTCCCCCTGTCAATTCAACAAAGCTTTATTGGCATGAACGTTATAGCAACATTATTGCCAAAGCCTCATATGTACAAACATGAAATAAAAGTAAGTAATAATAATTATTATTATTATAATAATTAGAATAACATCACAAAATAAGACAGATCTAATAATAAATACACCACATTAAACAGAAATGGAGTTGGTGTGGCCTCCCTGGCTATCCCTGGATTTCTGGCTGCTATGCATTTCGCTGCCAGATTGGCCAGGTCCTGGTTCTCTCTCAGAATGTATCGTAGCTTCTCTTCGTTGGTATAGTTTCTCAACTCAGGGAGGATTGAGCTGAATTTGTTGAATGAGGCCTCTCTAATTTCAACATATTTAGTCTCTCTCTCTCTGTCTCTCTCTCCTGTCTCTCTCTCTCCCTCTCTCTCTGTCTCTCTCTCCTGTCTCCTCTCTCTCTCTCTCTCCTCTCTCTCTCTCTCTCCTCTCTCTCTCTCTCTCTCTCTCTCTCTCTCTCTCTCTCTCTCTCTCTCTCTCTCTCTCTCCCTCCCCCTATCTTATCTCTCTCTCACTGTGTAGTCTACCTGCCTGAAAATGTGAAAGACAAACACCAAAACACCAGCAGTGAAAGTGTGAAGTGTGTGGGTGTGTGTGTGTGTCTGCCTGCATGCGAGCATATGTGTATGTGCGTGTGTGTGTGTGTGTGTGTGTGTGTGCGTGTGCGTGTGTGTGTGTGTGTGCGTGCGCGTCACGTGTTGCGCACACACACACACACACACACACACACACACACACACACACACACACACACACACACACATACACACACACACATTATGAGTAAGGTAGCCCAAAGAGAGTGTGCAAGAAAGAAAGTAGCTGGTGATGTGATATTGGAAAGAAAGAAAGAGAGAAAGAAAGCTATACCAGTTTATCTCAAGGTCTCTCTCTCTGTCTCTCTCTCTCTCTGTCTGACTCTCATTCTCTCTCTGTCTCTCTGTCTCTCTGTCTCTCTCACAGTATGTTATATCAACACGTCTCTCCCCAGTGTTCTCCCAGTGCCTCTCATCGCCTCACAATGAGGGGCCTGTGTGTGTGTGTGTGTGTGTGTGTGCGTATGTGTGTGTGTATGGGAGTTGCCGATTGACTCGCCAAAATTGTTCACATAGCTCATTGTCTCTGCCCAGACTTTTTGGCAAAAAGACCTCCCCACCACCATCACCAGCAGCCTCCACCTAATAAAAGATAATGCCTGAATTATTCAAAGGCAGCAATAACTCCTCAGCAAAGTCGTTCTACAGCCGCCCGGCTAGAAGAAAGGCTGATGCGTTTAAACCTCCACCCGAAGCAATACAACCAACATGGAGGCAAACCAGGAGAGAGAGAACCATGCCAGCCCTAGCTGTTGTCCATAACTCATCTTAACATCTCCAAACAACCCTTATGAGTGAGATTATAGAGGGGAGAAGAAACCACAGTGTCTAATGCAACTGAATCCCCCCCCCCCCTCTCGCTCTATTTGTCATTTCTTTCTCTGCTAAACTTGCATGGGAGTAAAATATCTCAGAGCAGAGTTCATGACCACACGGCCAGAGATGAGCACAATAACACACTGAAGATCATCATTTAGAGCCAATGTTAGTGTGTGCGTGTGTGTGTGTGTGTGTGTGCGCGTGTGTGTGTGCGTGTGTGTGTGAGGAGGGGTATGAATGGAGCCAAGCCCTTTACTTTAGATAAAGACCAGATGTTCAATAGGGAGACCAAGATATTTACAGAGAGAGTGCCGCTATAGCCTGAAGTATAGGGGGTTAGCTTCTATTCTTTATATATAGGTGTGTGTGTATGTGTGTGTGTGTGTGTGTGTGTGTGTGTGTGTGTGTCCGCGCTCAGCCCCGCGCTTGCTTGCTCGCTCGCTCGCTTGCTCGCTCACACATCATCTCACACACACAAACACGCTGGCCTGCTCACCCCCCACCCCCACCCTGCATCATTGTCCCTGTCCAAGTTTGATTGAATGAAAGACCTACTTTTTGGGCCATATACAATGAAGGAACAGCAGAAGCCCTTCTTGCTGCTATTGTGGGGGGGGGGGGGCCCTCTGCCCCGGGGCCGGCCCTGGACCCCGCTTACCCAGAAACACACATCAGGGTCGGAGGGGCTCTGGGATCGGATGCATGGTCATAGCACGTCCTCCATGTGTGTGTTGTACACATCGCGATCACAGTGTTTGTGAGTGTGACCGGTAACACCCGAATCAGGCTTGATCCGAAAATGTGCTGACAACGGCGTCCAGGCATTAGATATGAGAAGGACTTAACACTTGTGGAGGAGAGGAGGAATTCACCGGGCATCTGCGCTGGGCCACTCCTTAAATTGTGTGTGTGTGTGTGTGTGTGTGTGTGTGTGTGTGTGTGTGTGTGTGTGTGTGTGTGTGTGTGTGTGTGTGTGAGTGTGTGTGTGTGTGTGTGTGTAGGGTGGGTCTAGCTACTAACTGGGGTATTTAAGCGGCGGTGACGGTGAGTCTCGAGGGTCTCTAGATGAGGCCGCTGTTTCCCGCCCACGCAGGTTCACTGTGCGTGATTCACAGATGAACACACACACATACACACTCACACATACACACTCACACACACCGTTCCAAATCTGTGGATGGTGTACTGTAAGCCCTGAGCGAGTAAGGCGCGGGGGGGGGCGGACAGCAGTAAAATCAGCACAGCTTCCTGGTCGGAAAATAAATAAAAGAAAGGAGATTCGAGCACACACACAAACATTTGCTTATCGCTTTGAATTTGGTTTGTTCTTCAGGTGCCTTTTGGTGCATTTCCCTTGTAGGGAAATGGTGGCTCTCCCAGAATGAGGGTGTTTACTGCAGAGCACACAGTCTGCTGCAGACACACACAGGGCCTGCATTTTCAGATTATCTCAGTGGAAGGCATAACATAATAATGATTACATTCACCTTTTCATATGAAAAACCTTTCTTGCGCTAATGATAATGATCCAGGAAGACATAATGTTTTTTCTGGGACTTTTTCTTGGGGGGGGGGGGTGGTTACTTTATTTCATGGTACACAGGAATGCATAAACATGTTTTAGTCCAAACCGGAGGCAATAACGGCTCGCCTACTTTTGAAGTGAAAAAATCAAATCCGCTGTCTGATAACTCACTGGAATGCTACTTTTCACGATTTTAAAACAACAGCCCTTGGCCAAGATTAAAGAAAGGGAGACATTTTGTGCTTGAGACCCCCAGACAATATGGGCAAAAGTGCACACACACACACACACACACACACACTCACACGCATACACAACACAACACAATGCAACACAACATGGACAAACAAACAAACAAACAGAGAAACAAAAAGAAGCGGTGCACCCCCAGGCAGTGTGCTCTGTCCTGCTGAGCCCCGTCTCGGCCTAATGGGATTGCCACGGTGGAAGTCTCCCAATAAGAAGAAGAAGAATGAGATCAGCCAGGAGCCCGAACAAAGGTTACAGCTCCCCATGCCAGGACAACCCCGGCCCAGCCCAGCCCCCCAGACTGCAGACTCAGCCCCCCTCCCCTTTGGTTTGTTGCCAGCGGGAGGAGGGGGGGGGGTGGGGGGGCGGGGCGGGAGGGGGGCTGAGTCTGCAGTCTGGGGGGCTGGGCTGGGCTGGGGTTGTCCTGGCATGGGGAGCTGTAACCTTTGTTCGGGCTCCTGGCTGATCTCATTCTTCTTCTTCTTATTGGGAGACTTCCACCGTGGCAATCCCATTAGGCCGAGACGGGGCTCAGCAGGACAGAGCACACTGCCTGGGGGTGCACCGCTTCTTTTGTTTCTCTGTTTGTTTGTTTGTTTGTCCATGTTTGGTGTTGCATTGTGTTGTGTTGTGTATGCGTGTGAGTGTGTGTGTGTGTGTGTGTGTGTGTGCACTTTTGCCCATATTGTCTGGGGGTCTCAAGCACAAAATGTCTCCCTTTCTTTAATCTTGGCCAAGGGCTGTTGTTTTAAAATCGTGAAAAGTAGCATTCCAGCGAGTTATCAGACAGCGGATTTGATTTTTTCACTTCAAAGGTAGGCGAGCCGTTATTGCCTCCGGTTTGGACTAAAACATGTTTATGCATTCCTGTGTACCATGAAATAAAGTAACCACCCCCCCCCCCCCCCCCACAAAAAAGTCCCAGAAAAAAACAGTTATGTCTTCTGGATCATTATCATTAGCGCAAGAAATGTTTTTCATTATGAAAAGGTGAATGTATCATTATTATGTTATGCCTTCCACTGAGATAATCTGGAAATGCAGGCCCTGTGTGTGTCTGCAGCAGACTGTGTGCTCTGCATTAAACCACCCTCATTCTGGGGAGAGCCACCATTTCCCTACAAGGGAAATGCACCAAAAGGCACCTGAAGAACAAACCAAATTCAAAGCCGATAAGCAAATGTTTGTGTGTGTGCTCGAATCTCCTTTCTTTTATTTATTTCCGACCAGGAGCTGTGCTATTTACTGCTGTCCGCCCCCCGCACCTCACTCGCTCAGGGCTTAACAGTACACCATCCACAAGATTTGACGGTGTGGAGTGTGTGTGTGTGTGTGTGTGAAGTGTTCATCTGTGAATCACGCACAGTGAACCCTGGTGGGCGGGAAAACAGCGGCCTCATCTAGAGACCCTCGAGACTCACCGTCACCGGCCGCTTAAATACCCCAGTTAGTAGCCTAGACCCACCTACACCACACACACACACACACAACACACCACACACACACACACACACACACACACACACACACACACACACACACACACACACACACACACACACACACACACACACACACACACACACACACACACACACACACACACACACACACACACACACACACACACACACACACACACACACACACACACACACACACACGCACACACACACACACTCTCTCTCTCTCTCCCACTCTCCTGCTCTGCCACGCGGGGGGAAAGGAGTAGGGTGTATAGGGGCTGGGGGCAGGGGTGGGGGGTGGGGGTTGGTGGGGCAGGGGGTGGATGACTGAAGGGTAATGGGGCCCTGTTTATCTGAAAGGAAAGCAGCCAGACTGTTGTAGACGTGGACACAGACGCAGAGACAAACACGTACACACACAAACCCATGCACACACACACCCACGACACACACACACACACACACACACACACACACACACACACACACAGACAGGCAGGCACACAACACACACACACACACACACACACACACACACACACACACACACACACACACACACACACACACACAACACACACACACACACACAACACACACACACACAAAGGCATGCACATTACACACACACACAAAACAGAAAGACAACACATGCACACACACACACACACACACACACACACACATGCATGCACACACGCACACACACACACACACACACACACACACACCACACACACACACACACACACACACACACACACACACACACACACACACAGACACACACACACACACCACACACACACACACACACACACACACACACACACACACACACACACAATTTAAGGAGTGGCCCAGCGCAGATGCCCGGTGAATTCCTCCTCTCCTCCACAAGTGTTAAGTCCTTCTCATATCTAATGCCTGGACGCCGTTGTCAGCACATTTTCGGATCAAGCCTGATTCGGGTGTTACCGGTCACACTCACAAACACTGTGATCGCGATGTGTACAACACACACATGGAGGACGTGCTATGACCATGCATCCGATCCCAGAGCCCCTCCGACCCTGATGTGTGTTTCTGGGTAAGCGGGGTCCAGGGCCGGCCCCGGGGCAGAGGGCCCCCCCCCCCCCCGTCACACAATAGCAGCAAGAAGGGCTTCTGCTGTTCCTTCATTGTATATGGCCCAAAAAGTAGGTCTTTCATTCAATCAAACTTGGACAGGGACAATGATGCAGGGTGGGGGTGGGGGGTGAGCAGGCCAGCGTGTTTGTGTGTGTGAGATGATGTGTGAGCGAGCAAGCGAGCGAGCGAGCAAGCAAGCGCGGGGCTGAGCGCGGACACACACACACACACACACACACACACACATACACACACACCTATATATAAAGAATAGAAGCTAACCCCCTATACTTCAGGCTATAGCGGCACTCTCTCTGTAAATATCTTGGTCTCCCTATTGAACATCTGGTCTTTATCTAAAGTAAAGGGCTTGGCTCCATTCATACCCCTCCTCAACACACACACACACACACACACACACGCACACACACACACACACACACACACACACACACGCACACACACGCACACACACACACACACACACGCACACACTAACATTGGCTCTAAATGATGATCTTCAGTGTGTTATTGTGCTCATCTCTGGCCGTGTGGTCATGAACTCTGCTCTGAGATATTTTACTCCCATGCAAGTTTAGCTCTAAATGATGATCTTCAGTGTGTTATTGTGCTCATCTCTGGCCGTGTGGTCATGAACTCTGCTCTGAGATATTTTACTCCCATGCAAGTTTAGCAGAGAAAGAAATGACAAATAGAGCGAGAGGGGGGGGGGGGATTCAGTTGCATTAGACACTGTGGTTTCTTCTCCCCTCTATAATCTCACTCATAAGGGTTGTTTGGAGATGTTAAGATGAGTTATGGACAACAGCTAGGGCTGGCATGGTTCTCTCTCTCCTGGTTTGCCTCCATGTTGGTTGTATTGCTTCGGGTGGAGGTTTAAACGCATCAGCCTTTCTTCTAGCCGGGCGGCTGTAGAACGACTTTGCTGAGGAGTTATTGCTGCCTTTGAATAATTCAGGCATTATCTTTTATTAGGTGGAGGCTTGAGGCACTTCCTATAGGAGGAGTGGGAAGAGAGGAGGGGAGGGGAGGGGAGGGTTGACTGGGATTGGGAGAGAGAGAGGGGCAAAGGAAAAACAACAGAATGTATTAAAAGTGGGAATGTGGACGAGAGAGAGGGAGGGCAGGAGGGCAGGGCAAGAGAGAGAGAGGGGGAGAGAGAGAGGGAGAGAGATAGAGAGAGAGAGAGAGAGGGGGGGGGAAGAGAGGAGGGGAGGGGAGGGGAGGGTTGACTGGGATTGGGAGAGAGAGAGAGAGGGGCAAAGGAAAAACAACAGAATGTATTAAAAGTGGGAATGTGGACGAGAGAGAGGGAGGGCAGGAGGGCAGGGCAAGAGAGAGAGAGGGGGAGAGAGAGAGGGAGAGAGATAGAGAGAGAGAGAGGGGGGGGGAAGAGAGGAGGGGAGGGGAGGGGAGGGTTGACTGGGATTGGGAGAGAGAGAGAGAGAGGGGCAAAGGAAAAACAACAGAATGTATTAAAAGTGGGAATGTGGATGAGAGAGAGGGGGGGGGTGAGATACAACAAGTAGAGGAAGAGGGGCTTCTCTGGAAATGAACGCATAGAAAACTCGCCTGATCGCTATGTTTTTGATTCTGTTTGGTTAACAACATCAAACAGATTAATAATGAAGTTGGGGATGACAGTGATTTGTCCAAAGCATCTAAATTTTTAGAACTAACTTTGTTCTGAGCTCTAAGGAACTTTCACAGTTTTTTTTCCCCCCCACAGTTACAGTATAGCGCCTGGTATAAATGAGGGGAAATGAGCTGGGGGGCAACAGTGACAGATTCTCCTCCCCTCTATTCCTGAGCAGAGCAACAACAGTAAAGTAAACACCAAGAAGAAACTGGAATATGCACCAGGAAGGCGTGGGGCCTCTGGGACAGGACATGTCTACCAGGGACAGCAGGAATTTGGTGTGATTCCCTTATAACAACTAAGCCACCTGCCCCCCCCCCTCTCTCTCTCTCTCTCTCTTAGGGACAGTTTCTGTACCCCTTTTAACTCATCCACATTTATTATTTATTCTCTGGCATTCTATTTCTCCTCCCACATTCGATCAATTATCAACTTACCAATGTAACTTATGGGTTATTGAACCGCGGCAACTATTCTATAGACAAACTCTGTAGTAGCAGCAGCGTAAGTGGATAGAAACGCAGTGGCATCGGATTGTATCTTCTGTTCTATTTACTCTGAGACGTCTAATGTGAAAAAGGTCCCGTAGGGAAGCCATGCTCACAGCTGTGGGCAGCACTAAGACAGCAAAATGGCCGCAGAGAATTCCAAGATTCTCCGATACCGCGCTCAACCCCGTTGAACCTGGGAAAATGTACACACCGAGAAAATATGAGAATACCTGCCAAGCGCAGCAGCCTGGGACATAGACATGTTCCTGATGGAGTGGCAGATTACATCAAGAGGTACAGGAAGGCCCATTGTACACGTAAGCATGGACAATGGCTTCAATACTCGGATTGGAACGCCTCCGTTGGTGTGGACAAGGCACGGCCCTAACAATGGGGTTCTCTCAATATAGCACCCCAGGGCTCGCACGCTCCAAAGCTGATAGGCTGATCACATAAAAGGTGAGGGCTTTTTATAGGACAAAACGAAGGCCACGGAAAGACATGCCCTGCCGAACACCTGCGATGGATGAAGGACAAGGCAAGGAGCGCACGTACACAATGTTTTATTGCGGAAAGAGCCAGAAGAAAATAAGGCAGGAGACAGAGAATGAAAGGCCCGACACCAATAATCCCAGGATGACGCATGTCGTGGCAGAGGAAACCAAGGAAGCGCTATTCAAGATGTGACTAACAAGGCTACAGGACCCATTGGTCCTATTATGCAGTTAAACGTGAAATTGCAGCCACCTTGTTTGTAGAGGCTAAAGCCAGAATCAGGAGTCCCAGTATACACCACCTCCTCTGCTCAGAAGGAATATAACTGATAGAATGAAAGTTATGTCTGTTCTATTCCTGGAATATATTAAGGTTTTATGAATTCTGCTTCAGGGCTTGGTCGACACTTGAAATTTTGTTGAGAAGATTCAAAAAGATGCCTTTTATATACCGGGTATGTCTTTCACACTGGGGGCGTATGGCCTACTTCTACCAGATCTGCAGGTAACACGGTTGGTATATGTACTACTGGATACTGAACCTGCACATGCGCAATGGGTGACCAGGTGCTAATGCACCGCCTCTGGCTGTCAGAGGGAATGATATAAAACATGCCTTTTCTCTCTTTTATCTTTAATTCTTATTCTTTCTGTCTGTATGTATCTCTCTCTCTCTCTCTCTCTCCTCTCTCTCACACACACTTTCTGATACCAGCCTGAAGGCCGTGTTTCTCTCACCTAACTTGCTCTTTCTTTCTTGACTTCCTCATCCTCGATGCTCTGCCCTTTAATGTGCACACGGGAGACAGGCTGCCCAAGGCTCTCCACTGCTAATTTGGTGACATCCTCCCCCCCGCCCCCCCCCCTCCCCATCAGAGAGACATGAAGGCACGGACGGAAAAATGCGGGTAGTGGGTGGGAGGGAGGGAGGGAGTTGTTTTTTTCATGCTGTAGCAGAGCGCACTGCCACCCGTCCAGCGGGGCTCCATAGACAGCAGTCTGCAGGCCCCCTGTGGTTAAATGACAGGTTAGTCCCTTAACCTGAAAGGAGAGAAAAACATTGCCATCGCTGTGTCCTGCTTGGGCTCAGATCCGCAGGCCAGGGGTTTGTAGCATGCTGAGCGTGTGTCTGCTGACTAAAAGCCCCTCCGCATTCCATCCTCCCTGACACTGTCTCGCCCCCCCCCGAGATAAAGCGCCTCGGTTGGTTGCGTCATTACCCAACATCATCACAGGTGTGTTCATTTAAAACCTGTGTTTAGACATGTTGTGAGACGGGGATGGTGTCATGTTATGCACGTACCTTTTACATATATATCGTTATCACGTTGAAACTGCTCCTCTGTTATTCAGCAGCGGTTGAATCATGACGCACCTGCCATTCACATGTCCTTCTATGTGACATTGTTATCTGTCTATGTGACATTAACATACAGTATGTTGGGAGGTATTCCCCTCCCAAAAGAACTTTCTCCTAAAGAAGTACAGGGTAACAATGGAGGCAACATGACACCAAGAGTGAGCTAGCATACCTCACGTCAGCAAAAAATGCCAGTGTTTTGATATTGAGTACACATGCAACTGGAACATTGCAGAAGTGTTTGTTATTTGCCTATATGGGGCACGTCATGTTGAGATGCAGGTGTGACCACAATCGATTTCAGAAAACTATCCAGATTGATCTAAAAGCCAGATCTGAAGGAGATCATTGTTGTTGCATCCTGCCAATTCTTGCAACGTCTTGCTTCATTGGAAGAACTATGCATATTAGGTACATGACATCCCAGGGCGTGTACATGATTATTTGCATTTGCATTTTGTCGGGGAAACCACAAACCAATTCTGCACCACCACCACCACCACCACTACTTCTCAGATCTACTAATGAACGGAAACCAAGTGTCGGTGCGTGTGAACAAATTGCACGCCAGCACAGTTTAGCATAGCAAATAACAAAGGGTGGATCCTTGCCCTGATGGCAAAACAAACCATTGTTCAGCGAGTACCCAAACATAACAGTGTTCCGCCCTTACCACCCCCCCACCCAACTTGACCAAAAAAAGATAAAGTATGATGCTGTGTATTGTGAGTATTGTGCCTGTGATATTGTACGGTTTCTAATTTCATCCGTCGGTGTGCGTTTGGGTTTGGTTGCTCTTGTTGCGCCGTGGAGGACTTTTGTGCTCGTAGATCGTGTGCAGATGTCTGTCTGTGTGTGCTGCTGATACACCTCTCTCAGACTAATATCTGTGGGCGTGCATATCTTGCCTGTGTGTCTCTGCGCCTGGGTCTGCAGGTCTGTCTGTGTGTGTGTGTGTGTGTGTGTGTGTGTGTGTGTGTGTGTGTGTGTGTGTGCCTGTACGTTCTCTGACGCTCTGCAGAGTCTTCTTCCTTGTTCCCACCGGGTCCATTGTCACCAGCTGTCGTTCCTGGGAACACAGGGGAACACACGGGAACAATGGTGACAAGAAGTCAAAGGGCAAACGCCTGGGGAGTGGTGATGTCACTCTCCCGTGTAACAGGTTTCTATTTCACCCTGTCATTACTCCTGTTTGTGTTTGCGTGTGTGTGCATTTTTGTGTGCGTGTTTTTTGTTTCTGTGTGTGTGTGCATTTTTGTTTGTGTGTGTGCGTTTTTGTTTGCATGTGTGTGTGTGTGTGTGTGTGTGTGTGTGTGTGCAAGGAATTAGGAATAAGGAATATAAGGAAAATGAATCTCATAAGTCAACAAGTATGTATGTAGGAGATGAGGAGGTGCAGCAGTATCCTTATCAGTGGGGTCGGTGCTGCTGGCTTGAAGACAGGGGTGTGGCACTGCCAAAATAATGTGTTGTTTTGATACAACAAGGAAGGGCCGAGAATATCCTGCAGCACAGATAATACCCAGGAAGTATGCCCCCCCCCCCCCCACTGCACTGCTTTAGCCAAACAAAAGGAAAGGACCTGACGACTATCTTGACGGATAGACAGATTAGCATCTCTCTCCCTGAAAACACTTGACAAAGCAGTGGCCAGCACACACTGGAGCCCTTGGGAAAATATGCACATTGATAGTAGCGTAGCAACGCCGTGTCAGCCCAGGGTCAGTTCAATAGGGGAGGTCCGGGGTCCTGTTTTCGGTGGACACGTGTACGCACTCTGGTGATGGAGAGTGTTTTGAGAAAACGACTGTGAACGAATTCCCAAACAGCAATCACAAACAACCGCACGTAGACACAGCACGCACACACACACGCAGCACCAACACACACCCACACACACCTGTGCCGACTTGCCTTTTTGCTGAATCTAGCAATTAAGACCAAGAGGGGGCTATTTGACGCACAGGATAATTTAAATAAGCATGGGATTTGCAAATCTGGCAAGCGATGGTCGGAGCATCAGTAACGAGAGTCACCGCGACACACATAAGCCCAGAATTACAGTAATCATGTAATTGATCCAGAGAGAGAGAGAGAGAGAGAGAGAGAGTAGAAGAAGAAAAGACACGGCTGAGGATACACTGTTCTTGTGTGCATGGCCACATTCTCTTCATTGGGCGAATATCTCATGTGGAGGCTGTTTGTTGTGATGTGACGGTTGTGGAGGAGGAGGCACAGGGGGTGGGGGGGGGCCGGAAGTGGGTCCTTTCGAGGAGCCTTGTTAACTACATCAGGACAGAGGCCAACGCTGAGAGATAAAGAGGGTGGGGGGGGCTGTGATTTACGACGTGGCTCCCCTCCACCAATGGAGACTGTTTTGGTTTCTTCCTCGATCTATTATTACTAAATATAACTGATGCTAATGTGTTTTTTTAATGCGGCCGTTCCCGGTACGTACAGATTCTTCGGGCGCTTCTACTCGAAGAGAGCGCCTCGACTTTTTGTTGAGGCGCTCATTCTGTCAAAAATCTAGTCAAGCGGGGGTCAAAAGGTTGCCCCCCAGTGTAATGCCCGTCTGACAGACATTCCTTGTTCTGCAAAGCTAAACAGACAGAAACACAGGGCCGTAAAAACGTTATCAATGCAAATGGTGGCGTTCTCTCTTCCCATGGTCCCCCTTTGTCAGCATAAAGCGTCATTACAGCCGGCCGCTCATGTTTACTCAAGGACACTTGATCGAACCCTCTTCGCTTCCCCTCTCTCTCTCTCTCTCTCTCTCTCTCTCTCTCTCCTGTGTGTTTCTATCTCTCTGTGTCACACACACACACATTCCTATCCCTCTTGGTGTGTGGAGGGGGGTACATGCTGGATCTGCTTAATCGTGAACACAACAAATACAAGCCGGCTGCGTGTGTCCTCTGAGAATGATGCAAAATGTGGTGGCATTTGTGGAAAGAGTCTTCACTGGAAACATGAACACATGTGCAAGGCCCCTATGGCAAGGAGAATGTATTTATTTGGGCCATGTACTGTATCTGCATAGTGCATTGTCTTTCTGTCATATGGTATACAAAGGTATGTTACTTTTTAACCCTTGCGTCAATGTTAGTCTTCATCAGCCAATGTCTGTTTGGTTTTTATTGCTGCGCAACCCTCTCCTCAAACAAGTCCTAAATCCACACTTTGACGTGCTAAACCTTAAACCCTTAAACGGTTAATGCAGAGTTTCTTTCTCCTATGTTTGCGGCTATCACAGCAAGAGAATGTCCGCTATTATTTTCACCCATCATGCAAACGCCCAAAAGATTGTTTTAACGCTGTGGCAGTGATGCATTTGCAATCCCTTAAAAACATCTTTACAGTTGCTTAGCTGTGACTGTGGGCTGAATGGAGCCAGGATGGTTCCTCTGATAGTCCCTCAGGCCCAGAAGAATGACTTGCTGTTAATGAAACGATCTGACCCGGACCCCCGCCGCTTGGATTCAGCTTTACGGCTAGGCTTTCCCCTGTGCTTTGACACAGGGTGTTCCCCCTTTAATTAAGGTGGTGTGGGGCAGATTACCATTGGGATTATTGTGTGTGTGTGTGTGTGTGTGTGTGTGTGTGTGTGTGTGTGTGTGTGTGTGTGTGTGTGTGTGTGTGTGTGTGTGTGTGTGTGTGTGTGTGTGTGTGCGTGCACGTATGTGTGTGTGGAAGTGTTGTTGTAGGGGAGTGTGGCAACAGGACATACTTATAAGGAGGCAATAGGTCAGGGGAGCTATAGTATTCTAGTTGTCTACCCTGTTTTTATTATGTCTAACCACAGCCCCCACCTCCTCCTCCCCTCCTCTGCAATGCCACAGTTCCTTCAATGTATAAACCTATACTCCCAAATCCGTGTTCTTGTTGAGACAATATCCTGTTGCTCTCCTCCACTTGTTTACATGTCTGTTTTTTCTGCGTGTCCTGTGTTATTTTTGCATCGTGTACTTTTCCTCTGTTTGGTTTGACATTCCACGAGTCATTGGGTGTCTCTGCAGGAATCTCTGCAATGGCTGGGGACAGAAGTGCAGCGTTTTAAAAGCCCACAGCCTCAGAGCACTGCACCGGGCTACCTCAAAAGAGAGGAAGTTCTCCTAATATCCTAAAGAGCATGTACTGTGGGTATCGCTTTGAAAATCCACCACTGCTTGCTGAGGGCTGCGCAGGAAGGGAGGGAGGGGACCCTCGGAGATTCCCCAGTGCTCGTAGGCCTTTCTGGAAATTTCTGTCTCTGAACTTTACATCAAACAGTAATGGGCCACTGTCCAGCGCTTTGATGTGACAGGGTGGGTGGAGAGGAGGTGGGTGGGTGGGTGGAGAGGAGGTGGGTTGGTGGGTAGGTGAAGAGGAGGTGGGTTGGTGAGGAGGAGGTGGGTGGGTGGGTGGGGAGGAGGTGGGTGCAACACCGGCCTGCCTGCTCCTCCATGTGTGATAAAGGCGACTTCTGGTCTGCTGAGGAAACGGCCACATGGATGTGTTATAGACCTGTTACAGTGCAACCCACCATCGCTTTACATTCATATCAACAGGTATTGTATTGTATCGTGAGTGACCTGGGACACAATGTAAAATTAGACCTTAAGCTGTGGACACAGGATGAGTCAACAAGAGAAACAAAAGTGGAAATTGCTCAAGTAGGCCTAAACTGATAAGCGGCAACATTTGTAATTGATCAATCAACGGCCATCTTTGATTGTTTTCAATGTCTACTCAATTCTAAATTGAGCAACTTGGTAACTTTAGACAAATGCATTACAATTTAAATTTGGTTTAGCCTATAAAAACAAGAAATAAAGTTTGTAAAAGTGTATCCATTGTTTATTTAGAATACATGTTTTTAGCGTTTCCTGAGACTGCCGCTTGTTTGTGTCATTCATTCATTTTGTTGTTGTTTGTTATTGTGTTCCAAGGCTAACGCCACTGAACAGGCGGGCGGCAGGACCACGCGGAATCCCTCAGACAAGGGGAGGGCTCTAGCGTCCCCCATGCAGCACACACACACACACACACACAGTCACAGCAGCCTGAACTCACCAGTAGCCCGTCTGCCTCAGTGTCTATTCTCTATAACCAGTAGAACTCTAGAACAAACTAGTCCCCCAAAAATGGCCACAAGTAGCAGGCAGAGACGAGACCTGAGGAGCGAGGAGGTGTTCTTTGACTCGGAGACGTCCATGGACCAGCAGGACTTCGACATGTCCAGTTGTCCTTTCGATGACGTCTTCAACTCCTCACACTCCCCGATGGAGCAGATCGATACTTTTCTGAAAAATGTCCAAGTTTTACTGGAGGCTGCGAGCTTTATCGAGAGCGCCGAAAGGAAGGACGGAAGTGAGTTTATTTCTCTTGCGATTTGCTCTTCTCTTTGGCCACTGTGGGGGTTTGTTTTTCTTAAAATGCGAAAACAATACTTTCATTGTCAACTGTGTCAGACAACAAAGGGGCTGAGTTGATTCAACAATAAACACCACTGCCTGTTACGACGTGAACAGGCTCCTTGGGCTGACATAGTGCCAGAGTAACACAAGTGCTCAAATAGGCGCTTGTTTACAAACACGTTATATACTTTTTTTTTAATGCATTTTCTCGTGGTCTCTCGTAGTGATGGCCGTGCACCTGCACACGATTCAAGTTGGCACACTGTACTGTGCTGTCAGATGTTAACGTTCATGTTAATGTTCATGTTAAACACGGTTTTTAATGCCGTTAGGGTGTGCATGCTGGCTTCGCATCCGACGTGATGGATCGGACCCACCAGCACCGCAGCTCCATTATGGATGATGTCATTGCCCACGCTACACCTGCATACTTGTTGAAAAAATGTCTGTGAAATATCCAGGGATGACGCTCGATTGTTCACTAAACAGTGTTTAATTCAACCCTATGTGCAATCAGAAGATGGTTCGTCACAAACGCTTGTGTTTATTATATATGCAGAACGTGTAGACAGATGCATGGGACTGACACGCAATAACAATGTAGAATAGCAAGTGTAACATCAACATGCTTTTTTTTTTTATGATATTGGATATCGTGCGTGTTACTAACATAATATATTGTTGATATGCGCCCGGTGTGCTCATGATCAAATAGTTTTGTTGCAGAGCGAAACACCTCCGCTATAATCAGATAAATGATCCCGATAGACGTGTGACGCCAGCAGCTTGTGGTGCCTTTTTCCTCCCCATGCCTGATTGTTTGCTTCCTGTTCTTTGTGGGCGTGTCGTATCGCTTCCACATGGCGCACATGGCCCCTTCTTGTGATTGGCCACACGATGTTTTGCCCCTTGTGCCAGTCAAAGCCCTCCGCCAATCGATTATCGGCCTCTCCGTGACGTCACGTGTTGCTGGGCCTGGCTTCGGCTGGCAAACGCAAACCCACTGCCGCGATGAATTGTGGGATTTGTAGGTTTGACGGGATTACAGTTCCAAGAGGCAAATGCCAAAACGAATGACAGATTGAGGCCGAGAATAGCAATACCACATCACATTATTCACCCGATTATTACTAGTAATCTGTAAAACAAAACAAAAAAAGTATGTATTTTTATTCTGATGGGTAGGCCCCGACCAGGGCTCTGATTCAAAATAAATAAAGAAATAGTCTTGTAGCTGAGTAGCGTTATACTTTTTTCGCTGTGCCCGTTCGAATGAGACTCAGATTCCCACAATGCTTCACGGTGAGACCGGCCTCAGTGCTCCGCGGGGTCCGCCCCTCAGCTGTGAGCTGCTAGGTAAACAAACAGCAGGAGAGGAAACAAGCAGGAGCACTTTGCTGCCTCTGGACCCTCGGGGATATTTTATATCGTTTATACCCGTTTTTATATATTTTTGTACACGTTTTTTTTTTTGTTGTTTTTTAAAAATACGTTATTACGCTCGTTTCTGCGTTTTTAAATACAAAGTCACCACGGGGCGAATTGGTCGGCGTGCTCGCTTTAAAGCTTTGAACAGTGTTCCTCTCACGATACATGCCGTCGTAAACGAATCCACGGGAGCACCGAGGAAAACAACACCTTCTGATCACCTCGTAGTGACCCGTAGCGACGACACGAGTGAACCCACGACCAGCCGCGTAGCGTTAGAGAATGACGGCTGTCCAGTTGTTGAATGTCCAACGGTTACTAGAGGCAGCCGAGTATCTAGAGAGGAGAGACAGGGGTACGCTGACTGTCAAGTGTGTGTGTGTGTGTGTCATTTGAAGTGTCAAAGCCTAACACTGTTGATTCTGTATTGTGATTGTGTTCACTGTATGTACATGTGTTCAAGCTGTCAACCAGTGACTTTCCAGACGTGTGTGTGTCGGGAGGAGGGGGACGTGGCAGAGGAGCAGCCCTTCCCCGCGGCGCCGTGGCTCTAACTCTCGCTCTGCGCTTCTGCTCCTGAATACAGAGTGTGAACACGGCTACGCTTCGGCCTTTCCCTCCGACGACACCACCACCTCCACCACCAACTACCTGCGGCAAAGAAAATTCCGAACGAAGAAGTTCAACCATAATCACAATCGGTACGAAATTAATCTCTTTTTTAATTTTTAATTTTTTTAAGATTAAATTCACCCAAATTGAATTAAATAACGAGACACGTGAGGGATGTGCTTTGTTGTGATGTAAACAGGGACGCTTCTTTATAAGCTTTGTTTACTATCTGGATGCATGCTGCAATGTGGCCACTCTTTGGAGAAGACAGTGTTTTTAAACAAGTGTGGTGGCCTCCCAACAATAAGAGAGGAAAACATTGAGAGTGGTGACCATTTAAACAGCTATTGTCGTGTTGACTGGGGGGGGGGGGGGGGGGGAGGGGGGGCAGTGTCAGTGACTTTTCATCAGCTGATCGTCAAACCGACTGCAGTCGCGGGCGGTTAGGGACCGGCTTAAAACATGTATCTACAAATCATGCATCACGACCGTTAGAATAAAATTTCAAACGCATTGCTGTTTTAGAATATATACACCACAGACCAATGATGTTTCGTGTCGTCATGTAACTGGCGAGAATGACATTTTTCAAGTCACGTGTTCTTCGCACTGTACAGTAGACGGGAGTGGTAGTTTGATGCCGCTCCCTAAAGGAAAGGGCCGCTATTTATCGATGTGTTGTTTGCAGGCGACCAAGGTGAACACGGTTGGTCTATTGCTGCCTGGACCGTAGTGAAATTATTGGGCACCATTTTATGTTTGATAATATAGAGCCATAATAAAGGAGCGAGAGGCGTTTTAATGCAATTGCATGCGAATAATTAGTTTCATATTAGCTTTCGCTTTGCCACTCAGTGGGAATCACCTATAACTGTTGTGGCTACTGCTAGTGGGTGAGGCGTTGCCTAGCTTAGTTTCATTTGATGTAAGAATGACAATGAACATACATGAAACTCCCCCTTCCCTCCCTCCTTCTTTCCTTCGAAAGAAGAAGGAAACCAAAACAAAACCCTATTCAATATAAATGTTGCATAGGAATGGTGCAAAACAGGAACAAAGCATTGCTCATCACAAGCGAGGCATGCGCCCTAGTTCTGCATGGCAACAGTCATGATCAGATATAGGTCTGGGCTTTTTACAGGTAAGGCCACCTTTATTGTGGCGTGTTGAGGCTTAAAGTGATTGGCTTAACCTACATCCTCTTTCACCCATCGGTCACAGCAACAGTGTCCTTATCTGTTTGACTGTGTGTGTGTGTGTGTGTGTGTGTGTGTGTGTGTGTGTGTGTGTGTGTGTGTGTGTGTGTGTGTGTGTGTGTGTGTGTGTGTGTGTGTGTGTGTGTAAGCAGAAGAAAAAGCATTGTTCTGGTGTGTGTGTGGTCTTGCATTTGCTCACCCCACTGAAATGGACATGTGTGTGATTGAGTTCCAGGCATGATGATGGCTGATATGGAGGGCTTGTAAAGGGGTGGGGGTTTTATGACCATAAGAGCCTCTGGGAAGCCAGGGCGACTTGGATTGATCTCTCTGAATGCCGCCGTGGAATATCTCTCTCTGCTGCAGGGCCACACACAAGCATGTTGTATGTTGAGTCCCGTGATGCTGGTGATGGTGACCAGTAAATATGCCCACGTAGGATTAAATCAGTTGATTACGTTAATCAAGATTACATATTGCTTTCCAAATTCACAGCCCATACATCTTGTTTATCTCTGCCCATATAATGTGTAATTTAAAAACTGCCAAAGGGCAGGTGTGTGTGAGCTCCCAGGAGTGTTTTAGTTCAAAATAATAAATAACACAGTACAGCCTACATGTGAGAGATGTTATAATTTGCTGCTATTTTACGTCGACCCAGCCATCCACCTTGTGGTGTAAAATGTAATTTACCCATTTTCACAAATTCACACCCCGTCTTACACAGCCGCCTGTGTGGCAAGTAGTGTATGCTAATGGTTACAAATGGCATCTGGTATTTTATTGATGTAAATAATGAAACACTTGAGTCCTCACCACCACCACCATCACCAGCAGCCTTAAAGCACGCACACACAGCGGTGTATTCTTTTATCATCCAAAAGAAAGAAAAACATAATTATATTTCTTTCTCATCCCTGTCCAACCTCAAGCGCCTGTATGAGTTGCTTTTGCGTTAAGTAGGAAACAAGACAATCAGGTTGGCGTAGCATAACGAAGACGTAAATGCAGAATGGGGGGAGGGGTAAACACAATAAGCAGTACTAATAGCCCTAAAATTAAGACAAGTGGCTTTCATGACCCCTTCCTCGCGTGTGTGTGTGTGGCCATTTGAGCATCAGGAGGAGGGCTGCCTCACAAAGAACCTCTTAGAGACCCGCTGATTCTCTCTACATTATTAACACAGCACTGAACCCAGGCTGCCGTGTGTGTGTGTGTGTGTGTGTGTGTGTGTGTGTGTGTGTGTGTGTGTGTGTGTGTGTGTGTGTGTGTGTGTGTGTGTGTGTGTGTGTGTGTGTGTGTGTGTGTGTGTGTGTGTGTGTGTGTGTGTGTGCTCGTGTTCATTTGCACTTGTCCAGAAGTATGCCGATAACCTTCACCTGGTCTCATTGCTATCTTTCCCTCTCTCTCTCTGTCTCTGTATCTCTCTCGCTCTGTGTCTAGCACACACATGCTCTCCAAATGCATCCGTTTCAGAGCAGTTTCGTATGCCGCTGTGCTGGCCTGGGAGCCAGTGTGTGTGTATCTTGTTGCTGCTAATAGTAATTTAGGAGGCGACAGCCCTGTAGGTTGCCTATAAAGTGTGCCTTAAGTATATTGTGTGCACTATATTCACTCCTTGTGTTTCATATTATTCAATTTTTCTTTCTGCAGGTCAACACATAATGAGCTGGAGAAGAATAGGTGAGTTTGTAATGGAATTTACCAAACTTCTTATCGTCATGTGCAGAATCACACATCCTTGTCCTGCCCTATGAACAAACCCTTTGCCAAAGCTCCCATTTCAACCTTCCTTGCGTAATGATTTTCCTTATGCTCAGGTCACGCCAAACCAAACTTAAAGGAGGTTACTCACTTTTATGAGGCTAAGGACCTTCCATTCTCTCTTTCTCTCTTTCTCTTTCCCTCTCTCTCTATATTATCTTTCCTTCCTTCTGTTTCGGATCGTATGTGTATGCCCCTCTGGCATACACATGCACACCGCTCACCATATGCTGCTTTTTAATATCCCAGGCCCTGCGGTATGTCTGCAGCGCACCTCTCACCCATCAAGATGCTGACCCACTGCTCACTGTGGACTTGAACCACACAAAGCCTCCGAGGTCTGTCCTCTGCACACAGTTAAATGTAAATCCAGAAAGAGCCCCAAGCCGGGACAAAACTTTAGCACAGCATCAGTCCATTTATTTTTACATTTTTCTACATTCTAGTAAGATGACGTTGGTCATGCCTTGGACCGATCTACTTTTTGTATTTTTGTAATTATCTGGAGCGATACCAGCTATAACGCGTTTATGACAGCAATTTGTTGCACTGGCTGTTATGAAGAGAGCCCTTGGTTTCCTGGCAAGCCTTATCAAGGTTCACCAGTGTTTAGGTGTCTGTGGAACATGCAGACTCAGAGGTCCGCGGCATGCGGGGCCGTGCCGACTGTAAATAAAGAGTGGCGAGACTGTCCAGCGTTATAGCAAACTTTCCTTCCATTTCATTATCTCTGAGGGTGTGGGTAAAACCAGTGGACGTGGGAGGCCTTTGATTGTAATTACACATCACCTCCGCTTCTCTCTCTCTCTCTCTCTCTGTCTCTCTCTTCATCTTCTCCTTGTTCATCTCTCTCTCCCCTCTCTCACATCTCCTTATGGCCACAGCCTCTCCTGAAAGAATGGGAGCGTTGGAAGGAGAGGCGTCCAGTGGGTTAAATATAGCTGAGAGTTGATGTGTCATCATGGTGCTCATAGGCGACGCCATCTCACCACACAAGGCCAGCTGGTCCGCCGGCTGGAGCAGGCAGATAGCACCGGGGTTTTTATTTTTTTCTCTCTCTCTCGACATGTTCCACTCTTCAGCGCTTCAGAATAAACACGTAGTCGTCGCCGTTTGTGAAAGCCACAATGGTGCCGCTGTAAGCCATTTTTAGGTTATAAAAGAGTGAGGGAGTGAAGGAGGGAGAGAACCCGTCATCATGAAGTTCGGCCCTTCAGAGCTATAATGAAACAGTATAGCAGACACGTGGCGGCGGTGACGTATGTTACACGTAAAACAACGTGAACACACACACACACACACACACACACACACACACACACACACACACACACACACACACACACACACACACACACACACACACACACAAGGAGAAGGGGTCATGAAATGGAGAAACACTGAAGCACGAAGCAAAACACACACACATACATACAAACACACACATACCCATCATCGACATTTTCAGTGTTGATGAAGCACATCTGCCAGCAACAGCACCACGCAGAGTGTGTGCGTGTGTGTGTGTGTGTGTGTGTGGGATGATGTGGCACAGCGAGAGTGGCTGGGCGACGTGTCCGGAACATGGTTAGAACATTCTGTGTCGTACAGCGTAACCACAGAGAACCACCATGCCCCGGTTGGCTGTTTGTTTTCCAACTGAGCATATTGTCTTGTTTTTTTTTTACCAAACATATTAAGAAGGATTGGCAAAAGCGCAAATCTCTCGTAGAATAAACGGCGATCCATATATATACTGTATATATATATATACTAGGGCTGTCAAACGATTAAAATTATTAATCGCGATTAATCGCATGATTTTGTTTAGTTAATCGCGATTAATCCCAAGTTTTTTATTGGCTCAAACGTGAATGATTTCTCCAACTGAAAAGCAGTGTATTGTGTTGTAGCCATATGAATGGAAAATATAAGCAGCATCCAAATGTATTTTTTATTACAATAAAAAAATCCAATATAAAACCAAAAATATTTGTAGCCACTGCCAGGGCAATAACATTTTCATAATCTTATCTAGTTAATTCGGGGGGTGCTCCGAATTAACAGACACCCCCCCCCCCCCCCCATCAGAACCGCAAATTAACGGATCCCCCCCCCCCCCCCCCATCAGAAACCGCAAATTAACGGATCCCCCCCTCCTCATCAGAACCGCGAGTTTACGGATCCCCCCCCCTCCTCATCAGAACCGCGAATGAATGGACCCCCCCCCCCTCATCAGAGACGCTGACTCGGAGCCCGTCGCGCGCCTCACGGTAGCATCATTGAGCATCCTTGGCGCAACATCTGTGATGTCCACCGATGTCCTAAACAACAACACGTCCTCTTGCTTGAAGTACTTCGGTGATAAACGAATCAAAAGGTCAAACTACTTAATTGCGTTAATGGCGTCAAAAAAATGTGTGGCGTTAACGCGTTAACTTTGACAGCCCTAATATATACACATCTACAGTATATATATTACTATTATTTCTTTCTCCAAAAAAGCAGACTTAAAGTCAAAATCTCGTATAACCCCCCCCCCCCCCCCCACCCTACTTCTCTGGGTTTTTGTCAACGATTAATCCAATTGCCTTTTTTGAGCGTGTGCTGTGCTGTGAGCTACATGTATCTGACAGAGTTGTGCACTCAACTGTGTGGGGCTTAAGCAGTCACTCTTCCAACAGGAGCAGATCTGGTTCCATTCCAGCGCACACGGGGGGTGGGCTTTTAAATTGGCGCTACTGTCCTCTTTTTCTTTTCTTTTCTTTCTACAGTCTGCCCCCGCCCCCCCTCCTCTGTGTTACCAAGAGGCCCCTGTTTAACAACTTATCAGCCGCTGGCATCTCCTGCAGCGGTGGAGGGTACCACGGCTGCCGCGCGGGCCCCGTTTGATAACCCATGCCCTACAGCCGCAGTCAGACGTAGCCAGGGCAGATACAGACAGCGCGTTATCACACTCACACACACTCACACTCACACACACACACACACACACACACACACACACACACACACACACACACACACACACACACACACACACACACACACACACACACACACACACACACACACACACACACACACACACACATTCCAGATGCTCAAATAGCGTGGCCCGACCAGATAGCGTTGCAGTCTTTGCTCACTTTGATCATGTGGTTCTTAACGGGCCGGGTTCACTTCCACATGTCAGTGCTAAATTACTCTGCGTGAGTCGCGGACTTAACAGCACACATACAGATGCTGTACGGAGCTGGGAGCCATACCGCTGAGTTGAGTGTGCGTGTGTGTGTGTGTGTGTCTCTGTGTTTGTAGCTCCTCTACATTATGTTGTGGTTGTAACCTCTTTTG
This sequence comes from Coryphaenoides rupestris, assembly GCA_002895965.2. Lineage (NCBI taxonomy): Eukaryota > Metazoa > Chordata > Actinopteri > Gadiformes > Macrouridae > Coryphaenoides > Coryphaenoides rupestris. The sequence goes on from PIJE02000614.1 coordinate 247,783, forward strand.
ATCATTGTCTCGTCCCAGACTAGTCTATGAGACTGAGCCTTTGGTTAATTACTGTTTAGTGTGTCTTGTGTGTGATGTCTTATCTGTTGTAAAATGTGGCGAAGCAATAACATGTGTGGGTCTTCTGTGATTGGGCCAGTTTTGGTATATCTTTTTATTGTGGGTAATCCAGTGAGGCCTTTGCTCATTGCCTCACATGAACTCCTATTTATTTTAATGCCTTTTTATTCTTTTCTCACACACACACACGCACACACACACGCACACGCACACACTTGCGCACACTCCCACACACCCACACGGACGAGGGGAAGAAGTTGTGTACACAATGTGCCGCTGAGTAGTTTTTCGGCGTAGGCAGCATGCAGAATATTAACAGTGCTTTGTCACGGCTGTCAGCGGCCGCAAGCCTGTTGCTCTGTGGTGGCAGGTGAACAGACCCATGCACCCCCCCCCCCACTGTTTGTTTAGGCTCCATGTCACCGGGCAGATGAAGATCATCACGCCTCATTTCAGAGCCAAACTGGAAGAGTGTGGGAGTCCTGTCCTTTTCATTATTTTTCATAGTTTTTTGATGTATTCTTTATAGATTACTCCCACTCTGTATACAGCACTTGTTCACAACCTTTCTACTCGATTGGAATGAATGCATGACCTGTCAATAAGTGGGCAGGCTGTAAAGCAAACCCCTATCATCATGACCGGTTGGCCTTTCAGTCCACTCCAGGCATTTTATGGAAGATAAGGTCACTAACATGAGGTAATATCCATGCTGGCGAGTACGCTCACGCTTTGCTTTATTTATTTATTGCCGTTCCAGCAAATACATTCTTCTGTAAATGCTTTTAAATTGATTACCCGCATGTGCGTCTCATGCGACTTTACAAAGTTTGCACTGCGGATTACTTGTTAGCGCGCCGTCTCAGTCATATATCCAACGGTGGGTTGTACTCGTAATCCTTCAGCAAGCGTAGCTGACACTTTATGCAAACCAACATATTTAGACGTGATGCATTTCCAAGGCAACAAAGCAGCAGACTGTAAAGCCATCACTCCCACCGCCACCTTTTTGTGGCGAACGCTGTTCCACATGACCGGCAACAACCACGGGCTACGTCTTCCCGTGGTGCCTCGGTGCTCTTTCATGAGCTCCAAAGTGCAGCCGCAGCAGCAGCAGCAGCAGCCTGCCTGCCTGCCTGTTGGCTGCCCCAGCGAGTGCAGCCTATTCTTGGGCCCTGCTGCAGGGGCCTGGACGCGCGGCCGTTTGTTCTGGCCAACGTGACAACGCGTAAGCTTTTCTTGGCTCACAAAAGAGGCTTAGGGGGCTTGATCTTTGGTCTGGCTAGCACGGACGGAGCACACGGAGAAGCACCAACATGTGCCAGCCATACCTCCAACAGTCCACTGCTGGTCACTGGCCGGAAGGCGCCTCGCGCAAAGCTAGCCGAGGTTGGCGCCGGTTTTAACAGAGGCAGCGGTCACGGCGATGCGGAAGTACGGAAACAAACACAGCCAAGTCACAATAGCCTTGTGTGCCACACTAGCCTAATCCAGGCTTGTGTGAGTGCTTGGTTAAACATGGCTGACCTGTTTCTATTTATGCTGTTGTTGTTGTTGTTGTCGATGTCATAGCTAGCCAGTACCACACCAGTTGTCTGTCAAACATGATGGCTGTGGGTGATAGGGTTGGGCGATTTTCCCATATATGAACTGTAGGCTATATGACGTTTTTATAGAGCTAGTTTTAAAAAAAAGACATTCAGAGTAAATAAGATTAAGTTGGGAAAACTTGCTGACAAGCATGTTGCTTGTCTGAAAATAAAGGCAGCCTTTTTTGTAATAATTTCAGAATGATTCAGGATAATTGATGACCTGTAGCATACATTGAATACAATTTGTTTACTTTAAATCCTGAATTGAATGTTAGTTAGGCCAACCAGTTCAAAGTCTTTATTGTCACATGTACTTAACATAACACAGGGCCATTCTGAACAGGGAAATTCTTGTGACATGGCAGGCAACAGTATGCAAAAAAGATAAAATCAATATAATAAAGATAAAAGCAACATGCATAATACTGATACAAAATCTAAAGTGTAATGTTGACTCCAGAAGTATTGATTGAATATTGAGTATTATACATGTACAAGTAAGTAAGAGTAGATACACAATCAGTAGCAGAAATACAGCACATGGCATGTCATAGCAGAAATATACAAAATATAAGCTCTATAAATATTGCTGAAAGTGCTGATGGATTTCTTTCTTACTCCATGACCTTAAAAAGCAGGTAAGATGAGCTCACTCCTCACACCACCTCCACAGACTGCAGAAAGAGACAAGACATGCTCACGCAGTGAAATCAGTGTCGAGACGCCATCCAGAATGGATTACGTGATGAGACTGGAGGCCTCAGACAGCTCGTCTTCCACCTCTGGGCTCCGAGGTGCCCTTCCTCCTCCTACCTAGCTGCTGGTGTAGCATCAGTTCATCAGCCATTCAGAGAATTGCATCATGAAATGGATGTCGGGCTGTTTTCTTAAAATGACCAACGTAAAAGTTGCAAATCTTATTTTGAAGTCTGTGCAGACTGTCAAAACGTTTGCACATTTTCCAACGGTGGAAGTATAACTCGAAAACAAACATCGCTATAATTTGAGCGAATGAACATGTCCGGATAAAGTTACAGCTGAACATAGCCTGTTAATGATGTTAAGTCGCCCCAGAGATGAGATGAAATCAGAGCTGGGGAAGTGCGTGTACAGAGTATAGTCCAAGTGGATAGTCCAAGAAGACATTTTTATTCTCTTGCGCTCGCACTTGGCAGTACAATCTGCACCGAGCCATGTCGGTCTGCCATAGCTTTGAGAACGGAGGGAAGACACAGCGTACCTCTCTATGTACATTGCATCCCAACAACTCCAGCAACCAGCATTTATTATTTGTTTCTGTATTTCTGCCATCCACAGCCGAGCAGTGGGCTTGTTGATAAGCCTGCGTCAGGCGGAGCGGACGCTGTTACAGTGTGTTCCAGGATGGAATGTTCTGCCTGCTCGGCGGCGCACGCAGCCAACCGGGCCGACTGGAGTCCGTACACAGAGGAGATGGAAAAGCAAAGTGGGAGAGAAATGGATCACTTGTCACGCGAACAGAAAAAACAAACCAACAGAAAGCATGTAAACAGACTCAATCATACTAATTCTGACGACGGGCAGCTATTTATAGCCTTAGAGCTGGGTAAAAGTGGGAAACACTGCTGGCTTCTGACCAATCACGGCGGCCCTTGGAGGTTAGCAGCGCACCAATCCCAGCGCTTGCCAACTCACGCTAACTCACGCACCCTCGCCGTCGATGGCTGTTAGGCAAACGAGCTCATCACGCAGCGCCGTGTAAGCTAGTATGGGAGACAGCGGTCCAGAATTAGAAGCAGAGCCACTTCCATTTACTTGTCGAAATAATAAATGTAGGATGTGACATGCTTGGATGGATGTAACGGATGTAATGGATGTAACTCCCACACCTGATGCCTCACCCTCCTGTGCACCACCCACTCCTAACTTAAGGCAGGAGTCCTCCTATGGATGGATGTGCTGCTTTGGCTGGGGGCTGGGGTCAGAAAGGGGAAACATCTGTCCTGGAGCTGCACAGGGTTTCTGCTGCAGAACCTCCTTTCAGGATCCAGGCCAAGCTGGACATTCTCATCCAAAGCTTCTGTCCGTCTCTGCCCTGTGGGTCAATCCATGCCAAAGGCAAGTAGTGTTAGCAACGGGGGGCGGTGGTGGGAAAAATGTATGTGGGTGGAGGCTAGGTGCTCTTGGGGGGAACATGAGGGAAAAAATGTGCTGGATGGATGAAGAGATAGGGCTGTTGAAATTAGTTTTTTGTGCCAAAGGAACGTGTGAATCTGAGTCCCACGAAGACAACTGAACTAAAGACACTGTTCCTCAAGCTCTGTTCCTGAATCTCTCGCTCTCTCACTACCCCCCCCCCCACTTCCATCCAGAGCAAAGCGTTTTGTCAGTGAGGCAGATTAAAAGGCAGTTGTGCACGTGCTAACTAATCCGTGTGTTTGGAATGCTTGTCTGCCCAGTCTCCGATGGTTCCGCTACGCATGCTGCACAGCTGGCATCACCCCCCCCCCACCCCACAACCACCTTTTATACCATTATTCTCCGCTAGTCAGCTGCTTTACTGTGTGTGTTGCGTGTGCGTGTGTGTGTGTGTGTGTGTGTGTGTGCGTGTGCGCTCGTATGGTCACATTCTTCTCCTTGCATTTCCTGGTTCACTGTTCATCTGTCAAACACTCGTAGTACATCTCATCCAGTTCTTTGAAGAACCACTCACACACTTGCTCTCCACCATCATCAGCCCTCTAGTTGTCCTTGCCAGTACATCTACTCAGCTGAGCATTGCTTCAGCGGGCTCACGGCGAAGACTGTACCGGCCGGCTGGTGGCTGTGGTGACTGGGTCCTACTGCGGGGAGGATCCTGGCGTGACACATGACGCTGTCGGTGCTGCCTCACCTCCACACCTCCCGATGGCAGGAGTGGCTCCGTCCCCCTACTTTCCGAACTGTACGCTTTTCTCTTGCCCCACGTGCCCGAGTGGTCTCCCAGTGGGCTCAGTGGATTTCCAACCTAGACTAAACATCCTTCTGGCGCTGGTTCTGCTCCACGCTTTGGGTGGGAGAGGAAAGGAGAGTGGAGGAGGGGAGGGGAGGAGGCGATATTGAGGTCATAAAAAAAACAACAACACATGCTGTACAGCAAATCAGGTGTTCCGTACCCATTGGCCCACACATGCGCTGAGCAATGAGTTATCACCCCTGTCGACGTTTATGATACAAGCCCCGCGCCCGCTCACTGGCGTCTCCCTGGTTGAATCTGGGTCATCATCCATAGTACACTTACACAGGAATTTCCAAGACTTGCGCACAGTAGGGCTGCCCAGGGTGGTTTTGTGTGTGTGTGTGTGTGTGTGTGTGTGTGTGTGTGTGTGTGTGTGTGTGTGTGTGTGTGTGTGTGTGTGTGTGCGTGTGTGTGTGTGTGGTGTGTGTGTGTGTGTGTGTGTGTGTGTGTGTGTGTGTGTGTGTGTGTGTGTGTGTGTACTCTTTGTAAGTCGCTTTGGATAAAAGCGTCTGCCAAATGCCCTAAATGTAAATGTGTGTGTGTGTGTGTGTGTGTAGGCTCTGTGGCGCTATATCACCATAAGCTGCTTGGGCTAAAAAGGGTTTTTTTTAGAGTGAGGAGGATGCGTGGCGTGCGTTGCGTTGTGTTCCAGTGTTGATCGTCGAAATGGAGCAAGCTTGAAGTCAAGAGTGATTCGTAAGCCAGGCTGCCCACCAGAGCACCGTGCTCCAGTTCTCTACCAGGGCTTGTTTCTGGGCAGATTACAAATGGACAGAAGTTGTCTCTCTCTTTCTCTCTCCCTCTCTTTTGCCCTGGCTTTCTCTTTCTATCCAGCCCATCTGCCGCATTTTATAAAAGAGGAAATGCGTATTAACTCTTCCACCAGTGGAAGGAGAAAGCCTACAGCGGGAGTGGAGCTGGTCTTTTCAGAGAGAGAGAGAGAGGTGTGTGTGTGTGTGTGTTGTGTGTGTTGTGTGTGTGTGGTGTGTGTGTGTGTGCGTGCATGCATGTGCGGATTAGCTGGCCTGTCAATTCTCTCGGCAGAACATTACTTCCACCAGAGTGGTGGGTTCAGTGCATTGCTTATTTATTTACATTTCAATTACAGTCATTTTAATTCAATTATTTCCCATGATAGCCGTTATTCCCCGGGCACCTCCCGGCACGAGTATAGATTTCTATTATTATGGATAGAGCGACTTGGGTCGAGTTATTCGTAACGCGCATAAACAAGTGCTTTTACAAGTGCCGTTGTCGCCTGGTTTCGAGCCAGCTCTCGCCATCCATTCCAGATATAGGCATGTTTCCATACTTCCTGCCCTTTCTGCTCCAGAATAATAACGCTGTTAGCAGAAGCGCATATGGCCAGCCTGGGTTTTTTTTTGCCAGCCAAGCTGTAATTTGGCTGTTGCTGATGACTGTTCCAGCAGGCTAAACTAGCTGGAGTAGTAGTTTCCCCTCCCATAAACCCAACACCCCCCCCCCCACCCCCCCCGCCATTCAGTCAGGTGCCACTGGCGCTCTGTATAGGTGAGCATGTGACCCCATGCTGCAACCCCACTGCAGTCATGTGACGAGGAGGAGGAGGAGGAGGATGGGGCGGGTGGTGTTTAGAATGCCCCCCCCCCTCTCCCCCACAATACAGAAGGAAAGACAAGAGAGGTGCAAATGAAGGGGGGTGCAAGCAACAATAGGTTTGAAAAGCATGGTCATCATCAACATAATGATAGAAGAAACGGCATGTACACATTAGTTCTGCAGCACTGTCGCCATTAACCAGTTAACTGGGCATAACCGGGCGTCCATATGGGCGTCTTTGTGCTGGGTGCAGCAGCAGCAGCAGCACTTAAAAAGCTGTTCTTATGGTCGGATGGCCAGGCTCCATTTAAAGTCCGGTGTAAAGGCTAGGCTTCAATCAGCACATTCAAATTGCATGGCCCCCGTATATATAGACTAGCGTACCCCCCGCTCTGCGTGCTCTGCTAGTCCTGCATAATCAGAGAGGGGCTCAGTGTGACCTCACTTCTTGCTATTAAAATAAGCCACCTCCTCATATTTCAGGCACGGTATTGAATGCACACTGAGAAATGGAAAGAAGTAGGATGTAGTGACAAAGGAGGAAGTATCACTGGACTTTGTCCGTGTTGTGACGGGAGGTGATGGGCGGCGCGTGCACTGAAGTCACGTGGCGCCGACACAGCGGGAAGCCCCGGTCACGTTAAACGAGGCTTTTGTGTTTTGGTGAAAGAGCTGTAATCACTTCCAACTCTACCTGACAAGTCTACAAGGTCCGCCCCGCGTGCCGCCTCCAACAGGGATTTCGAGAGAGAGAGAGAGAGAGAGAGAGAGAGAGAGAGAGAGAGAGAGAGAGAGAGAGAGAGAGAGAGAGAGAGAGAGAGAGAGAGAGAGAGAGAGAGAGAGAGAGAGAGAGAGAGAGAGAGAGAGAGAGAGAGAGAGAGAGAGAGAGAGAGAGAGAGAGAGAGAGAGAGAGAGAGAGAGAGAGAGAGAGAGAGACTCCATCCTAAGCTTCATCAGCTCCTGTATAGATTGATTTTTTTTTTTCCTTCCCCCACTCTTGCACTCCGGTATGGCGCTACGTGATCCTATGTAATGATGTCGTGATTTCCCTCCACGTGTCAGTTAAGGAGATTTACTGCCGCCACCATCATTGGTGATATGTAATTAGTGTAATAAGTGGGTAAAGGGTCATATTTCATCCTCCACCCTATGCAATGTGTAAGTAGGTCAAACTGGTGGTGTGTGTGTGTGCGTCTGGGGAGGGGGTAGATTTGATAGCGTGCAAGCTATGGCAGCACAGTTAAAGCGCCAAGGTGGGTTGATGGGGTGGGGGGAACATGCGACTGTAAAAGTGATGAGTATTGACGGGTGTGTATAGGGTGCCAGAAATCTGAGCCTTCTCCCTTTAAGGGCATATGCAGTAATTGTCAGCCATCTTGGATGGCCTGGGAAAGTCATTCATTATTTACTGATTCACAAGTTTTGAATCTAGGGCAGCCTGGTATTCATACTTCTCTTCTTCTGTCGTCTTCTCATTCCCAGGAAGTTGAATGCAGAATAAGCAAAAACAAGAACTTGGATTCGCCACCACACAGTTCTTTTGGGGTTTTTTTGCCACAGTGTTATTTATACATGAGCAATTTATATTTAATCTGAGAGCAAGCAGCGCCTTGGCTTCACTTAATTTCCTCTGTATTTGTCCATTTATCAGAATTCCCTTCGAAAACGCAACGCGGCCATCATGTTAACATTTAGTGTTGCCGTCGTATCACTTCATAATACACAATATAAATATACAATGTTTAATAAGGTATATACGAGGACGGCGTCGACCACATCACCACACGGCCCTTGATTTGAAGGCGGTCCTTCCCATGGGAACACTGGCTGTGCTCATGCACTCCTCAATAGGAATCTGCAACAGCCATGCAAGGTTAATTTCATGAGCCTTCATTAGGCGGGCTTAGGACTCTCAAAGCCTCTATATGTGAATAACGGGGCATAGCGTTCCCTATACTCTATACTCTGCATGTGTGCCACATGCTAGAGCTATTGCATTTCCCCCCAGGGTTTAACCACCCCCTCCCTCACACCTTCAAACAACCTTATGATTTCACTCACGTTTTAAGTCACAAGATATGCTCCAAAAACAACAGCTCTGCCCGAATGCCATGTGACAGGAGAAGAAAAATAACACGAGAACTTGAAAAACACACACCCACTCACTCACTCACTCACTCACTCACTCAACTCACTCACTCACTACAGTCCGTTCAAATTTTTCCTCATAATGACAACATTTAATATTACAATTTACAATTTGTTGTCTATTGTTGCTGCTAATATTTTTTAATAGTTAAGGATGGTGCATGTGAAAAACCAACTATCCATTTGGCACAGAATGGAAACAGAATCTCCCCCGTAATGCGGGCGGTGGTAGTTGGTGATGCGTACACGCTGCAGGAAGGCCCATATAAGGAATATTCTCTGGTGTCTCTCACTGTCTCCCGCTTGGCTCACTGTGTTCCGGTGGATGAAAGGGAAGGGAAGAGGAGAGGATTGTGTGTGTGTGTGTGTGTGTGTGTGTGTGTGTGTGTGTGTGTGTGTGTGTGTGTGTGTGTGTGTGTGTGTGTGTGTGTGTGTGTGTGTGTGTGTGTGTGTGTGTGTGTGTGTGTGTGTGTGTGTGTGTGTGTGTGTGTGTGTGCGCTGTATATATCTACTGAGCAGTCGTATCTGTGGTGTGTAGGTGGACGACCGTGTCTACTGAGCAGACACGGTCGTCTATATGGTGCATAGGTGGAGGACGGTGTCTCCTGAGTAGATGGAGTCGTCTATATCGGCGGTTTTCTGCGGATCTAGCCTCAGGACCCACATGTCATTAATTCAGTCAAAAATAATCAACCAATATTGCAGTAATCAACCATGTCTTCATGTACTGTTAGAAAAAAAAATAGTGGACAAAAAGCTGCAACATTTAGGGCTTAACTCAATGCAATAGTGAAGCCGTGGAAACATGAATGAACACTGAAACATGAGTTAATTCATGGGCTTCTTTCTGAAGATTGAGGTTTCGCATATGCATTGCAGCCCACTCAAAATGCCTGCCCGACGCGATCCACCAGTTGTGAATCACTATATGGTGCGGAGGTGGAGAAGAACTATGGTGGCCAGTCCAATCGCATCCCACACCCAGCCACCCACACACACTTACATGCTGACACACACACACACACGCACACACACCCAGAGCGGGAGAGCTTCAAAGTGCTTCTTCAAAAGGGGGCTCCACTTCAATCACATGGGAGGGAGGCGGGGCTGTGGACAAACAACCGCGGTTACTGGAGCTACAGATGAAGAGGAACGTATAGTGTGGCGAGAGCCACGCAGACCGGGGGAACCTAAACACGCACATGAAACGCTGTCTGTCACGGATGTTTGTCTGCCTGCCTAGACGTACATGTTCTATTGACTCTGGTCAGTCGGGACGTTTCCCGGTGTTATCGCCAGACGAAAAAATGATAAAATCACCTTTCTGGGTTTCGAACGGCGGCAGGAGACCTGCCCCACCAGTCAGGTGGTGGAGGGCTGTGCAGAATGGTGGTGGGGAGAGACAATAGACACATGGGTGTGGTTGTGGGCGGTGGGTGGCGGGTGTGGTGGGGTTACTTAATTTGGGCGCGACTGGCCTCTCGCACGCCCCATCCTTGGGAGTCTACTCATGACAGACACAAAGGCCCCAGAGGGAGGGAGGGAGGGAGGGAGGGGGGGGGGAAGAGTGGGGAGAGAGAGAGACATCAAACCACCACCATATCGTGGCATGCAGAGAGTCTACAAGCGGCCTGCTTTCTGAGGGGGCAGGAGAGAAGCCTGCAAGCGGCATCCCGTAGGGATCCATGCTACGAAGTCCCCGCATACGCACACTAGAGTGGGAGACACCTGCGTCTCCTCCGGTCCTCATTATCAGCGCGGTGGTGGTGGTGGTGTGTAGCGGCGGTGGGCTCTCTACAGCAGACCCTGGAGGATATAATACGAAGACGCCCACTTCTCATGTTTTCCCCCCCGTAAGCGGAAAACTCCAAAAACTCCACTCCTGCATGGATAGACGCTGCATCGGAGCGTGCTCGTACGGGGAGCCGCTAGGCCACTAATGCTATGCGGTTTAGCCTCTTCCAGATGTACCGAACCGACTCGTTCGGATCGGATGTTCCGTCCTCCGTGATCTTTTCCCTTTTCTTCCCATAACTCCTGCCAGTGTCCGCTCATCACCGAGCGAGCACAGTGTTTAGCTCCACCGGGAATAGTTACACAACCGATCGATCTGCATCACGCCGACGCGCCGCGGCACACTAGCTGTCTCTAACTGACAGGCATGTTAGAGACGGCTAGCCCTCCGGGCAGCCTCCTCGCGGTCCTGTGAACGGTGGGGTTACTCGAGTCGTGACGAATCCCCACTACTTTTGAATAGAATAAGAAAAGAAAAAAAGCAGCATAAATATATGCGTGTATGGACCAGGCTGTCGTCAGAGCTGGATTTAATGTCCCGCTGAGCGTGACAATTTTGAACACGGGGCAAGTGTGCGCCATGTGTTATGTAATCTGCCACAGATGGAGAGTCCCGGGCAGGATAATGCTGGCTAATGCTATTCATCAGCCACACAGCCAAATGAAGGGAATGGAGGCAGCCAGCAAACAGAATCAGCAGTCAACAGAGCTTTCTCATTTTTGGTGATGGGGACGCCGCCCTGCTTATTCGCCTGTCAAGTCATTCACACAGCCCTCTGTATTCGCTCTCAATTCATCAGGCTGCTTTGGTGTGGGATACTTCCTCCAGTAGATACTGACACAGAAGTTAAAGTTGGGGCTTTTGGGGCCGGTAGAGTTTCCAGACTCTTGTCTAATGTCACTTCTGCAATGTCACCTCTTTAAACTTCCTAACAAGCCCTTGCTTGTCCTTGCAGATGAAGCTAGCCCATGCATATTGCACATATAGTTGTGTATGTAACTTGTTAGTTATAGCTACTGGTGCTAATCACTGGTCATCAATCAATGGTGTTTCTGCGTGGAGCAGTACTTTTTTTGACATTATTATCATATGATTATTGTGTTTTATTATAGTAAGTAATAGTAAAGGGCATTAGTATTAATATGCTGTCAGACAGTTTTGTAATTATCTTGGATGTAAATTTCTTTAATGATATTCTCTAAAAGGTTGTGAGATCTGAAATATTTATAAGGTTGTAAATATTTTATCTTTTAAAGGTGTGTGTGAGTGTGTATTTGTATGTGTGTGTGTGTGCATGTGCACGTGTGATAACTATCAGTCTGGCTCTAAACGTCTAGCCGTGTAATCAGTCCTTATTCACGAGGAGCCCACATCGGCCCTTTATCAGACGACTCTCTATCTGTGGACGTCTGATCCGTCCCCTGACACCCTCCGCTGCAACCCTGGGGCTCCCAGGCTCCTCGCACAGATAAGAGTCCACAATTCATCACCCTGTCCTGGGTATACGGGGTGGGCTCTACCTGGGGGGGTGGGGGATGCTTGTTCTAAAATACCCCACAGAGAGAAGGAGATGTCATTCCTATCAGATGCCCCGAACCAAACCTCAGGAGCTAACTTCCTTCGACGGGAGGAGCAGCGGCTCTACTCGAGCCCCTCCGGATGTCTGAGCTCCTCACCCTATCTCTAAGGCTGAGCCCAGCCACCCTGCGGAGGAAAACTTTCATTTCAGCCGCTTGTATCCGCCGATCTCATTCTTTCGGTCACTACCCAAAGCTCGTGGACCATACGGTGAGGGGTTGGAACGTAGGTGGACCTGTAATCGAGAGCTTTCGGCCTTTCCGCTCAGCTCCCTTTCAACCACAAACGGACCCGGTACAGCGCCCGCATTACTGCAGATGCTGCACCAATCTCCCGCTCCATTTTGCCCTCACTCGTGAACAAGACCCAAAGATACTTGGGTACCAACCATATCTAGTGGTACCGCTCCACCTCCCGCACCAGCTCAGGCTCCTTCCACCCAGTGAGGGTGACGTTCCACGTTCCCCTAGAACCAAGTCTGGCGATGCGGATCTGGCATGGCCCAGGACCCGCTTTGCCTACCGCCGGTATACAATGCACCCGACCCCAAGACTCTCCCTGCAGGTGGTGAGCCACAGGAGATATCAATACTACTTAAAAAGGTACGTATTGTAGGATTTGTACCATGCACAAATTGCTTAAATTGCCAGATATTGAACAGGTTTGTAATTTTACTTGGGCCCTTCCCCTTTTCTATTTTATTGAACAGGGTCGGTTTTTTGCAGGTAAAATGGAAGACGTGACATCTAAGCGTGGTGGATTACGGCAAAAAAATGTCTGCCCTTTCATATCGTTTAATTGAACTAACATTATTTTATGGTCGCTATTGTCTCCAAACCATGGAGCTCACACTCCAGTGCTCTGAGTGCACAACCTCCAGGCAGGATGCAGTTCACTTCTGGCCAAAGGGGTTTCAGTAATGGGAGAAGGAATGAATGATTTCTTCATATAGTACCTTTAATTACGACACACACACACACACAACACACACACACACACACACAACACACACATCACACAACACACACAACCACACACACACACACACACACACCAAACACACACACACCACCACACACACACCACCACACACACACACACACACAACACACACACACACGGACTATTGGCCCTACCTTTTTGGTCGGAGTCGGAGCCGGTCGGTAGCAGGGGTGGAGCCCACGCTGTCCATGGCGTCTCCTCCCGTCATATACACAATCACGGTCAACAAGATGCCGCCGGGGGCCCCGGAGCCCCAGCTAGCAGGTCCAGCTGCCTCTGGGAGGTGCCTCTGCTCCGCTCCAGTGGACTCCAGCTGTACTGGCTCTTCCTCTCCGCCTCTTTTCAAGTTTCTGCCAGAGGGGAGGAAGGGATGAGAGACAGAACAGAGAGAGGAGGAAAGATACGTTAATAAAACATGACCTAAAAACGCATTGTTGATGCAATGGTTAGGTTCACAACCATAACCCTTGCTCAATAAAGCTCTCCTTCTGCGATTTCAATGTGGAGCCAAGCCAGTGTTTTTGGGGGGTTTTGGTTGGGCCTGCCGTTTTTAAGAAATGCTGGCTGATATTTCCTGACTAGATCAACAGTTCAACCCGTCAGTACATTGTGAGAACAACTTCCACCTGTGCGATTCTACGGCTGGCGGCGGAGGAAAACACCGCACACCGCCCAACCGCCGAGCTCGGTCTGGGAATTCCCTTCCGGCGAGGCACGGGTACCTCACCTTTATGTGTGCTTTGTGCTTTGTTGAGCAGCCAGGCCAGGTGGTTGTGCGGGTACAGTCGGTCACCAGCGGGAAATGAGGGCCTTCAAACCGGCTCCAGACACAGCCGCAGGTGAGCCCGCCTGTTGACAACACAGAAACGAAAGAGAGAGAGAGGACAATAGAAGATGAGGGGAGAGAAACCACACAATAAGTGGATGACATCTCCCACAGGCAATTTGAATGGTGGCTTTGTGGACCTCAGAGTCAAGGTGTCGACCAATTACACACAAGACCCCATGCATCTACTGCCGATTTCATTTGTTCCCATTTTCGATGTTTTAAAAGGAGGGACCCACAGAGTAAAGAGGCTTCTGGGGGGGGGGGGGGGCTGTTCACATGCTACAGACACGTCCTTAGCTTGCAAAACAAAGTTAGTATTCCCGTGGAGGTACTAATTCCAGTCTGTGTGTGTGTGTGTGTGTGTGTGTGTGTCTGTGATCTCCACAAAAAAGTCTTCAGCTGACACACATGTGATGAGGAGGGTGGGGGCAGGGAGCAGATGCAAAAAGCCTTTTCAGCTCCAACCCTCCTGCCTCAACACCACCAACCACCACCCCCCACCTATGACATCAACAACCCACACTCACAGATACACACTATCAGCCCGAGCCCCGTCGTCTGCAGACAGGAGTGCGGTATCGGTGCGGCTAATGGCCCCAGAGTTGGAGAGGTGAGGAGAGATAATTGAGGTTATAACACAATCAGCACTCCATTAGCGAGACGGGGCTCATCTCCCGGTGGGTCCACGCCGAGGGGGGAGAGAGAGAAAATGACAAGAGCGCTCGGGTTGGAACAAACGCACAGACCCCAGCCCAGGTACGACTGACCCGAGTCCAGAGGCGACCATCGGCCCATTTGGCTGATGACCCCAGATTACACTAGGAGGAGGTCATCATGTCTAGGCTAGGCTGGGACCAAGACTCCAGGACCAAGTGTGTGACGTGTGACATGTGTGTGTGTGTGTGTGTGTGTGTGTGTGTGTGTGTGTGTGTGTGTGTGTGTGTGTGGTGTGTGTGGTGTGTGTGTGTGTGTGTGTGTGTGTGTGTGTGTGTGTGTGTGTGTGTGTGTGCTACTTGCAACCTTAAAAAAAGGTCTTCGGTGAACTTAGTGGGCTTAATGGCAACCAATTGGAAACCTCTGACCTATCTAGTGGCCACAACATGAAGAGGTCAATAGGTGTCTCTGTGTCTCTCTGTGCTGCAACTTATGGACCCCTTTGTGTCTGTCCGTCTGTCTGTGCTGCTGAACTTATCTGGGTGTTCCACCACAGAGGAGCCTATCACAGAGACGCCAGAGATTAGGCAGCAGCAGCGGCAGCAGCAGCAGAAGCAGCAGCAGCAGCACGGTGTGTCTCCATGCGGCTGATGATCACCGTTATCATCAGGCTGGGCGTGGCGGTGTGGCAGGGGCACGGTGCCTTCGCCCTAGCTCAAGTGTTGGAGATTGCTCATGGAGGCGCGCACACACACACACACACACACACACACACACACACACACACACACACACACACACACACACACACACACACACACACACACACACACACACACACACACACCACACACACACACACACACACACACACACACACACACACACACCAAGCTCAAGAAGTTCTTCTTAAGTAGCTGTAATTGGTCTTTGTCCTGTCTGCAGAATGACAAAGAAACCACACAGC
Organism: Coryphaenoides rupestris; assembly: GCA_002895965.2. Taxonomy (NCBI): domain Eukaryota; kingdom Metazoa; phylum Chordata; class Actinopteri; order Gadiformes; family Macrouridae; genus Coryphaenoides; species Coryphaenoides rupestris. The sequence goes on from PIJE02000614.1 coordinate 262,963, forward strand.
AGCACACACTGTCTGGCTCTGAGCCTGTTCTGGTGGTGGAGGGAGGGAAGGCGGGGAGGTGGAGGTTGTGATGATGAGACTGGGTGGGGACGTCGCCGCTGGCCCAGGTCCTGTCTACTGGTGTCTGGAGATTTGTTTTCCTCCCAGAGAGCTCTTGGCCAACAGGACAGAGAGCCCTGCAAGTACTGACATGTTCCTCCCGCGTCAGAGAGAGAGAGAGAGAGAGAGGAGAGAAGAGAGACAGAGAGACAGAGAGAGAGAGAGAGGACAGAGAGCACACATCGTCAGTGTTGAACTATGCTCTGCTCCTGTCGGCTGTACTGTTCAGAGTACTCCCCCCCCCCCCCCCCCCGGCCGGCCCCATGACAGGGGGTGTGCTATCTGATTCTTTACCTCCAGCCACTCTCTATCTCTCTCTCTCTCTCTCTCTCTCTCTCTCTCTCTCTGTGTCTTTATTCTTCT
>PIJE02000615.1:5000-18066 GCA_002895965.2 Coryphaenoides rupestris
ACACACGCTCACAGTGATACCAGTGCACTGAACATGATGATGAAAATGCCAGCGATGACTTGAGACGTTCCAGCAACATCCAGCTCAGGAGGTCCTCTCCTCTCGGTCCACCCTGAGGACAGCCAACCCTTCAGCCCGCCCGCATTTCAACACTCTTATCTGTTGTTATACACACGACATGAAGACCCCCACCCTCACCCCCAGCTCCACCCTCACCCCCAGCTCCACCCTCACTCACCCACGACACGTTCTTGTTCTTGGGTGTCTTGGGCATGGCGACGGCCCCTCCCTGGAGGCGGGCGGAGGGAGGGAGGCCCCCGCTGGCCGACGGTCAGCCCCACGCTCGCTGCCCGGCGGCTGGGCAGGTGGGAGCGGGGCGATGGGGGGCCAGACCCATGGAGCTACGCCCTCCTACGCCCTCCGTCGCCCTCCTACGCCCTCCTACGCCACGCAGACCCCGAGCCCTCCAGAAGTGCAGACCACCTCAACATCTGGCAGGAGGTGAGAACCACCAGAGACGCGGCTCCTCCTCCAAGCTGTGGTCCGCTCCGTCAGCTGGTCCAGCAGGGAGCCCTCCTCCCATCCAGGACACAGTGATTATGTATTCACGGCCAGTATGAATATTCAGCATCCCAGCAGGTCTGGCCCCGCCCCCCTGCCCCCCTGCCAGCCACTCACAGAGCAGATCTCCGAGGCTTACGGATGAGAGCCCGAATGAAATTGTGATCTCTGCAGGAGAGGGCGGGGCTTACTCGCTCCCCTCCCCCCTCCCCCCTCCTTGGAGCAGGTGAGGTTGGCTGTAAGAAGCCTCTCTCGCTCTCTCTCTCTCTCTCTCTCTCTCTCTCTCTCTCTCCATTGTCTCTAATAAACCATCAACTATAAAAAGATCATCACCAACTCTGGCTCTTCTAATGTCCTGTCAGAGAATAGACCAAGATGTCTCTCTCTCTCTCTCTCTCTCTCTCTCTCCATCCTCTCGTGGGAGCATCGCTCTACCTGGCTGCTGCCGGTTGTCACGGCAACCCCCTGCTCGGCGACAGGTGAGTCCCTGAGGGGAGGGGCGAGGCAAACCAACACACACTTCCTGGTCGAGTGCTCGTTTGATCCGACCTATCGGACGTCTCCACGCAGCCCGCATCACTTCCTGTCCTTCCCCTCCTCGACCACCGTGTTTGTATCGCAATAAAGTTGGATTTGATTTGATATAACTCCGCTGATATTGATTAAAGGATTGGACGACACAACAATACCCTTGACCCTGGTTCTGTCCTGGTGTTGGACCGATGTCCCAAACCAGAACCAGAACCAGAACTCTGTCTCCAACCTTTTCATATATTTTAATCTTTTCTCTTTCTCTCTCTCTCTCTCTCTCTCTCTCTCTCTCTCTTAAACCATCCAAGGCAACAGCCAGCTTGTTGGCAGCGGGGTTAGGTGTCTTGCTCAGAGACACCTTGACACTGATCTAGGGGGTCTTGAACCAGCAACCTTTTGGTTGCCAGACAACCAGCGCCAGTTTGCACTAGCCACGCCCCCTACCTGCTCCTGGATGACATGGATCTGAAGTCACTGTGGGTTTGTGTGGTTAACAGTAAGAAGTATAGCGGGGCTGTGAGATGTTCAACGTGATGTTTGAGGATGATTAACATTCTCTGAGTCCAGATGGGTCTAGGCCCCGCCCCCTCCGGCTAGCACCACAGCTCCACTTCTCCTTGTTCTCCTAATTGGCCTCCAGAACATCTGGTCCCGGCCCCCCTGTTAGGGGCTGACAGTCTGGGGGCCCCGGGAGGCGGAGGTGGGGCTGCACAGGGGCCCGGGGCCAACACAGGCGCCCTCAACCTGCTAACTATGCTAATTATGCTAACAATGCTAATGTCGCTAACGATACTCAGGCACTTCCCAACTCATTTCATTTGCTCTCCACTCCAGTCGTTCCCTATTCATCCCTTTTTCATTCCCTCTATTTCCATCTCTCCCTCTTTCATTTCCTCTCATTTAATGTTCTCCCTCCGTCCCTCCTTCGTTCTCTCTCCCTCCCTCCCTTCTTTCTCTCTTTCATTCTCTTCCTCTCTCCATCTCGCTCTATCTCAGATTAAGGTATTGGAGACGGAGATTATAAAGTCAAGGGAAGGCAGAGATGATTAGAGATTTAGAGAGACACAGACAGAGAGAGAGAGAGAGAGAGAGAGAGATGATCTGGCATCAAATGGAATTACAATGAACATGCTTCCTAATACCAATCACCAGGTTTTACTCGTGACCCATTTGCTTCAGCCTGCAGGTTGCGCTCCACATGCTGGTGGTGATGCACTCTGTCTGCTACAGAGTAGGATCCTCAATATATGAAGAGACTTTTCAACGGCAAAAGCTACTTTTGTCCTAAATATTAATCTTGAGATAGTTAGTAATTAGTCTTGTGATGCAACTCCGCTATGCGAGGGTCTGTCTACCATAAGCACTGTGATGAATAAACAATATCAACACAACGTAGGACCGGCTTGTTTTTGGCTGGTTTACCAAAGTTTAAAACATTATTGTAAACCATTGGGCCGCCTAATATTGTACTACTGGGCTACATTAATAAAACATAAATATGTCCCCATTTCACTTCTAAAATAGATCAGATATTTTGTATATTTTATTCTACTGGACGAGCATTCATCACTAATATAGCGTACAATGCTACTGAAAGGGAGGATTAGCAATAGTGACCTAGGCTAGGCTACGCTACGCTACTCCCAGCCGCTGAGTGATATAACAGGTCAAGTCAAAACTATAAAACCACCGCAGGACGACACATTCCTGGGGGCCTCCGTGGTTAACGAGCCGCTCTGCTTCCGGACTTTTCCGTCCTCCCTGGAAAGGGGGAGGAACGCGGAGTCCGACGCCAAGGAAACTCTGGTCCAGACGTGACGTTCCCGGAGCGGGCGTCCGTCCCGGTGCCTGGAAAACTGGGAATGCTGGGTGGGAGGGGGGGGTGAGCTCACTGCTGCTACGCCCCGATGGAGTCCTTGTGGACACCTTTCACCTACTTTAACAAATCAAACCTCCACCCAACTCCACCGGACGGATGGAGGGACGTTATTGAAAGTGATAGTCTGACATGTGGATAGACGGAGACATAACCCAGACTAATCCTGACTGGTTCATTAAGATGTCACATGATGTCTAAAAACTCTAATTAACAACTCAACACATTACAATATGACAAGCTTTCATTTTACACTGAAACCAGCAGAACGTCATAAAGACCTCATAACACAACTCACTGGTTGATAACCAGTGAGTTGTGTTAGTTAGTCCTCGTGGTTCCGGTGGTCCTGGTTAGCGTGCTAACAGGACGTGTCCCCGCGGCGGCGGCGACTCAGAGCTCTGCGGCGTTTCGCCCAATTTCAGAAGCTAAACAGCGGCCAGCTCCTCCGTACTGGAAACATGTGGAGCCAGTGTGGCGGAACGCAGCGTGGCATTCTGGGTAATCTCTGTCAGAACCACTGGAGGGTTCAGTAGTCATGCATGTAGTAGTCATGTAGTAGTCATGTAGTAGTCATGTAGTAGGACCTGCTCTCTGATTGGTTGAGCCAATTGTCATTAATAATTAATGTTCAAACAATACTGTAGAAAACTGTGTGTGTGTGTGTGTGTGGTGTGTGTGTGTGTGTGTGTGTGTGTGTGTGTGTGTGTGTGTGTGTGTGTGTGTGTGTGCTCATAGAGAAAATTCCGTTCCAGCAGAATTATTCTGTCTGGCTCCTAACTGATGACATCATCATCCAGACAGGAACTGACCCGCATGAAAACATCGTCACAGTTCAGATTTGAACATTTCATCTCTCAACACCTGGACCCACACACACACACACACACACACACACACACACACACACACACACACACACACACACACACACACACACACACACACACACACACACACACACACACACACACGTCCCCCGTGGACATCTAGTGGTGAAACTCTGCACTACAGCGATGGTCACACTGTCAGTCAGCACAGCAGCTGTCAATCATCTCTCTAGTGCAGTGAGGAGCACTCACACACTCAGTCACACACTCAGTCACACACTCAGTCACACACTCAGTCACACTCAGTCACACACACACACACACACTCAGTCACACACACACACACACACACACACACACACACACACACACACACACACACACACACACACATCTCAGAATAAGCAGAAGGTAAAAGACTCTTCACCACAGCCAGTCAGATTAATATTATGGGATGTCGTGATGATGTCTCTCTCTCTCTCTCTCTCTCTCGCTCTCTCTCTCTCGCTCTCTCTCTGGGGCGTGCGAGCTGCATTCATACTTACGTAAGGGAGCTGAGCAGTCCGGCGCTGGCCGAGTCCGCAGCACGGCATCAAGAGGAGCGGGGGGGCGATCGAGGGGCGAGCCGCCGCCCACCCTCAGCCTCCTCGCCACCCGATTGGTTGGCTGAGCCCGCCGGGAAGCAGGCGGTCCACGCAACCAGGAAGTTCAAAAAGCGACTAAAGCTACGACCCTGAGCCCCACCCTCCTGCCCCACCCCCGCCCTGCGGAGGTCAGGTAGGCTCCGCCCCCATGACCAGGAGACCACGGGGGGGGGGGGGGGGGGTGGTGGTGGACGTCTAACCCCACCCCTCTCTCTTCACCAGGGGGTTATGCTAAGGCGTGCTACGCTAACAGGGGTACATTAGGTGGGCTACTACACCAGGTGGGCTACTACACCAGGTGGGCTACTACACCAGGTGGGCTACTACACCAGGTGGGCTACTACACCAGGTGGGCTACTACACCAGGTGGGCTACTACACCAGGTGGGCTACTACACCAGGTGGGCTACTACACCAGGTGGGCTACTACACCAGGTGGGCTACGCTAGCAGTGCTACGTCAGCAGTGCTACGCTAGCAGTGCTACGCTACAAGTGCTACGCTAGCAGTGCTAGGCTATCCGGGCTAGGCTAGGTGATTCCTGGTGGGCCCAGGGGGGGGGGGCGGGGGGGGGGGGGGTTCCTCCCTCACAGGTGAAGAGGACTTTGGTCCACACTTAGTCGCCCGCTGGTCACAGCAGGAGGCGCAGAAGTTAGACATGTCCTGGGATGACAGCACCTCCTCCAGCCTCTGGTCTGGGACCTCTAGTAACTCCTCCTCCTCCTCCTCCCTCCCTCTCTCTCTACAGCCTCTGGTCTGGGACCTCTAGTACCACCACCTTCCTCCTCCTCCTCCTCCTTCTCCTCCTTCACCTCCTCCTCCTCCCTCCCTCTCTCTCTACAGCCTCTGGTCTGGGACGTCCAGAACCTCCTCCTCCTCCTCCTCCTCCCACCCTCTCTCCCTGCAGCTTCCTTCTCCCAGCCTCCAGGATCGCTGCCCCGCTGCCTCCATCCTCTCCTCCTCCTCGTCCTCCTCCTCTTGATGGTTAGTCTGTCCCTCGCGCCGTCTCGCTCGCCCCCACGCGGAGAGAGATGAGGGGTCGTCTACGGCCGAGAAACGTGTGTGTGTGTGTGAGTGAGAGAGAGAGAGAGAGAGGCTGTGGTGCAGTGCCTCTCTCTCTCTCCCTCACTCTCTGCTGCAGAGGCTTTAACCAAACATCATAAAGGAGAACTGACACACACACACACACACACACACCACTCTCTCTCTCTCTCTCTCTCTCTCTCTCTCTCTCTCTCTCTCTCTCTCTCTCTCTCTCTCTCCTGCCCAAGTTCTCTCTCTCTCTCTCAAGACGATGGACGATCCAGAGCTGTCCTACAGCCTGTCCATAGCAACCAGCCAGGCCTCCCTGGCAACCAAACCTGCAGTCCCTAGCAACCAAGCCTCCCTAGCAACCAAACCTGCAGTCCCTATCAACCAGGCCTCCCTAGCAACCAGAGCTTCCTCGGTGGAACAAAGTCCATCCCAACAGCCGCCATCTCCAAGCTGTCACCGCAACTCATAACGAGATTAAATATTGACAATAAGATCATAAAACCTGGCGTCTGGGATCAATAGGGGAGTCTTAATATCAACAGGATATTAGTTATATTAGTTTTATTATATTCATTGGATATACGTTAGTCAGAGCTGATGAACATAACAATCTAACATAATAACGTCAGAGTATTAAATATAAATCATCGAGCATGTTCCCTCTGCCAGCATGGATCTGGGATGAAAGTGCACCTCCGTATGTTGCCGTGGTGATTCAAGAGTTGTTGTGGGGGGGGGGGGGGGGGGCGGTGCCCGGCGCAGCCTAACATCCATCACCTGGGGGGGCCAACAGCCCGCAGCCAATCATATGCCACGCCCCCCGCCCCCTACTGCCACACCCCCAGTCTCTGTATTCCTGAGGCCAGCGGTGGCGCTGTGGAGCCTCGCCTGGAGACCTGCAGTAGTAGGACTGTGATGAGCGTGGATCCTGCATCACACATCCCTTGTGGTGTCCTCACACTGCCCTCTGGTGGCCCGGGGGGGGCGGTGCACGCGGATGACTGACTGTTCAGCACATCAAGCCGTGAGGTTAGCAGGTTAGCTGGTTAACGGCTGATTTTGTGGCGACTTCATGATCGCCACAGCGGATGTGAGTATCACTTACATTAACATGATCAGATAAGATCAGCTGCATTAAAAAGGGTTGGGTTGCCAGATCAGATAATCAGTTACATTCAAAAGTTTTGGGTTGCCAGATAATAATCATCAGGGGAATGGGTTTCGTACGTCATTCCTTCCCTCCATCAAACGGAGGAGGGAAAATCTGCAGGATCTGAAAAAGTCAGAAGTCTGTAATCAGGAAGAGAGAGAGAGAGAGAGAGAGAGAGAGAGAGAGAGAGAGAGAGAGAGAGAGAGAGAGAGAGAGAGAGAGAGAGAGAGAGAGAGGGGGCGTTGGGGAGAGAGCGAGGGGGAGAGAGAGAGCGAGAGAGAGAGAGGGGGAGGGAGAGAGAGAGAGAGAGAGCGAGAGAGAGAGAGAGGGAGAGAGGGGGCGTTGGAGAGAGAGCGGGGGGGAGAGAGAGAGAGAGAGAGAGGGGGAGGGAGAGAGAGAGATTGAGTGGTGTGGGTGTTCTGAGAAAAGCTGACCTTTGACCCGGCGGTAAGGCATGCCATCACTATGATAGTTCCTTCACATCAGACCAGACTTCATGTCCACATCATTATTACTGAACCACTGATCACATCCAGCACAACAGGAATGAAGACTACATCATGTTTCTATAGCTGGATGGAGGACCTCCCAGCTAGCAGTCCACCCCGGGTCTCCCCAGGGGGCGCTGTTCAAGCCTCCATTCTTCAGTGAAACATCAACATAACGACCAGAGGCGAGCTGAAGGCTGCGCGGTGACGCAAACACGTTACAATAACAGACTATTTACATGAGGAGCCAAACACGCGGCTTACTGGAAGCTCTGCTATTTGTGGCTCAGCGTGTGGCTGACATGGAGACGGACTGTTTGCTGAGTGACTGTGTTGGAGTCTGACGTCTAGGTAGCACCATGCTAGGTACCGCTAGCTAACTCCACGCTAGGTAGTTAAAGTAGCTAAAGTTCAAAAGTAATTTAGGATTTCTATCGTCATATCATTTGTAGCCCCGGCTAAAACCAAGCCAGAGTGAACTCTGGGTAAAACCACAGCAGGACGTAGTAAAATAGTAGAATAAGCAGTAATCTCTCCACTGGGAGTTAAACTGACTCGGCAGACAGGAAGTGATGCGAGCGTGTGAGGGGAAGTGATGCGCAGGTCTACAGTTGATTCCACTGATGTGATGGTCTCTGGGTTTCCACGGTGACGCAGTTTCCGGGTCCTCTGTGGGACCTCCGGACTGTGGGAAGAGGGTCGGGTCTCCCAGGGGAAGGCGGAGCTTCGTTACACATCGCCATAACAACCGCCGAGACGCAAATCTGACGATGATGACGATGGACTCAGACTGTTTGGTTCTGACGCCAACGACTCCATATATTCAAGATGAAGAATAGAAGAGAGGCGTTCAAATGATACACATCTGGGCGGCAGTAGCTCAGGAGGTAGAGCAGTTGTCTCGCAACCTGGAAGGTTGCTGGTTCGATCCCCGGGTGTGGAGTTGTCCCTGAGCAAGACACCACCTAACCCTACCTGCTCCCCCTAGCTAAGTGTGGAGGTGTCCCTGAGCGAGACACCACCTAACCCTACCTGCTCCTCCTAGCTAAGTGTGGAGGTGTCCCTGAGCAAGACACCACCTAACCCTACCTGCTCCTCCTAGCTAAGTGTGGAGGTGTCCCTGAGCAAGACACCACCTAACCCTACCTGCTCCTCCTAGTTAATTGTGGAGGTGTCCCCTGAGCAAGACACCACCTAACCCTACCTGCTGCTCCCTAGCTAAGTTGTGGAGGTGTCCCTGAGCAAGACACCACCTAACCCTACCTGCTCCTCCTAGCTAAGTGTGGAGGTGTCCCTGAGCAAGACACCACCTAACCCTACCTGCTCCTCCTAGCTAAGTGTGGAGGTATCCCTGAGCAAGACACCACCTAACCCTACCTGCTCCTCCTAGCTAAGTGTGGAGGTGTCCCTGAGCAAGACACCACCTAACCCTACCTGCTCCTCCTAGCTAAGTGTGGAGGTGTCCCTGAGCAAGACACCACCTAACCCTACCTGCTCCTGACGTGTTGGTTGTTACCTTGCATGGTTGGCACCGCCGTCGGTGTATGAATGGTGAATGTGAGGCAATACTGTAAAGAGCTTTGGATAAATGCAATCCATTTACCATCTAGGGAACTCCTCACATTGAGCAGACGCTCTCCGCAGTGAAGATCCATGGGAGCAGGTAGGGGTTAGGAGGCATCTTGCTCTAGGAGGCCTACAGGTAGGAGTTAGGAGACATCTTGCTCTAGGAGGCCTACAGGTAGGAGTTAGGAGGCATCTTGCTCTAGGAGGCCTACAGGTAGGAGTTAGGAGGCATCTTGCTCTAGGAGGCCTACAGGTAGGAGTTAGGAGACATCTTGCTCTAGGAGGCCTACAGGTAGGAGTTAGGAGGCATCTAGGAGGCCTACAGGTAGACTGAGTCCATTGGGGATCGAACCCAGAACCTTGCTTCTGGGAGTCACCATGACGACCAGGAATGTGTCATCTCCCTCGTGTGTCACTTTGGACACCGAAGGTTTTGTTGCCAAAGCTGTTAAACTTCACGTGTGTCAGATGTCAAGTCGTGACTAACAAACCCTTTTATAGTCGCGGGGCTCTGCCAGGAAACGACGATGCGAGTGAGAAGATATTCCCTTTAGAACGTTGCTGCTAAGCTCAACAATGACAACATGTGCTAACTCTCTCTCTCACTATGTTAACTCTCTCACTATCCATGGGTGCATTCATTCTTATTTCTCTCTCTCTACTTCATGTCGTTCTTCATTCTCTCTCCCTCTCTTTCTATCGGTTCTTTATCCCCCCCCCCCCCCCCCCCCCCCCCCCCCCCCCCTCCCCCCCCACCCCAGAAACAAGCACCCCCCTCCTAAAAAGGAGAAGCATGTTAGCCGTCGCGATGTTAACCCCTCACAGGAAGCTGAGCATGTGGCCGTCTGCACAACCGCTCAGCTCTCTGCAGGCCCAGGAGCTCACCGCTGAGCCCACCAGAACCATCAGAACACTGTACCAGCCCAGTACACACCAGCACACTGTACCAGCCCAGGGTTTACACACCAGCACACTGTACCAGCCCAGGGTTTACACACCAGCACACACACTGTACCAGCCCAGTACACACCAGCACACTGTACCAGCCCAGGGTTTACACACCAGCACACACACTGTACCAGCCCAGTACACACCAACACACTGTACCAGCCCATTACACACCAGCACACTGTACCAGCCCATTACACACCAGCACACTGTACCAGCCCATCTAGTAATCATACATCGAGGTGGACCACTTGTGATGTCACTAGACGGTAGTCACATGGCAGTTGTGAAACGGCTTGCAATGGCTAATCACACTCACACCTGGTGGCGTGATATGTCCCCTTTAAGTTCAAGGTTCACAGACCATGTGACCCTCACAGACCATGTGACCCCCCATGTGACCCAGAGGTAGGAGCCCAGTGGTGCTGAAAGGACAGCTACTATCTGCACCTGCCTTCTGATATTGATCTGATCTGTATTGATACGGGCCGTCTGACCACCTGACCAGGAACCAACGGGAACAGGAATAAACCCCCGGGTCCCACGGGGTGCTGTCTCCCCAGGTGAGGCGAGGGGCGGGGTCCGGTGCCACCTACCTGTCTGACGATGCTGGTGGTGGTGGTGGTGGTGTCAGAGGAGCTGCTGCCGTCCGAACCCTTGCACCGCCCTCTCCTGTGACCCCCGCGGATCCCCTGCGGACGCACAACAACACGGTGGGCTGGTCGCCGGGCGAGGCGGCGTGGGCTACATGTACAACAGAGCTCGTCCCAGACGATGAGTCACAGAGACTGACATAACGTTCACGTCAGCAGAGTAGAGTTCTCCGGAACACGGCCCTTTGTGTTGGGCCCTTTGTGTTGCTGTTGGCAACTGCAAGACTAAATAAATATTAAAAAAATGCCTTTAATCCCCCAGCTCCTCTGGGACCCCTCGCTCTCTCTAGTTCTCTCAAACAAATAGAGTGACTTACCATGAACTGTTACTATAACATACTGATCTATAATATACTGATCTATAACATACTGATCTATAATATACTGATCTATAACATACTGATCTATAATATACTGATCTATAACATACTGATCTATAATATACTGATCTATAACATACTGATCTATAATATACTGATCTATAATATACTGATCTATAATATACTGATCTATAACATACTGATCTATAATATACTGATCTATAATATACTGATCTATAATATACTGATCTATAATATACTGATCTATAACATACTGATCTATAATATACTGATCTATAATATACTGATCTATAATATACTGATCTATAACATACTGATCTATAATATACTGATCTATAATATACTGATCTATAATATACTGATCTATAACATACTGATCTATAATATACTGATCTATAACATACTGATCTATAATATACTGATCTATAATATACTGATCTATAACATACTGATCTATAATATACTGATCTATAACATACTGATCTATAATATACTGATCTATAACATACTGATCTATAATATACTGATCTATAACATACTGATCTATAATATACTGATCTATAATATACTGATCTATAACATACTGATCTATAATATACTGATCTATAATATACTGATCTATAATATACTGATCTATAACATACTGATCTATAATATACTGATCTATAACATACTGATCTATAATATACTGATCTATAATATACTGATCTATAATATACTGATCTATAACATACTGATCTATAACATACTGATCTATAATATACTGATCTATAACATACTGATCTATAATATACTGATCTATAATATACTGATCTATAATATACTGATCTATAACATACTGATCTATAATATACTGATCTATAATATACTGATCTATAATATACTGATCTATAATATACTGATCTATAACATACTGATCTATAATATACTGATCTATAATATACTGATCTATAACATACTGATCTATAATATACTGATCTATAACATACTGATCTATAATATATATCATCTATTGGGACTGGGACTGCACATTTGGAACAGGATTTCTATTTGAATAAAGTCTACTTTAGAGGCAGTTCAGTGTTAACGTCTGAACGTGTTCCAAGTCGACATTCTTTGATGCTGCGGGTCAAAGGTGAAAGGTCACGATGCTCCTCACCATACAAGGCAGAGTCCAGCAGCACACCAGGCTGCCTGTCTGTCTGTCTGCCTGTCTGTCTCTCTCTGTCTGTCTGTCTGTCTGTCTGTCTGTCTGTCTCTCTCTGTCTGTCTCTCTGTCTCTCTCTGTCTCTGACTCTCTCTGTCTGTCTGTCTGTCTCTCCCTCTTTGACTCTCTCTCTGACTCTCTCTGTCTCTCTGTCTGTCTCTCTATCTGACTTTCTCTGTCTGTCTGTCTGTCTGTCTCTCTGTCTCTCTCTGACTTCCTCTGTGCTCTGCTGTCTCTATCTCTGTCTGTATGTCTGTCCTGTCTTCCTGTCTCTGTCTGACTTCCCTCTGTCTCTTGTCTCTGTCTGTCTCTCTGTTCTGTCTGTCTGTCTGTCTGTCCTGTCTGTCCTCTCTTGACTTTCTCTGTCCTGTCTGTCTGTCTTCTTTCTCTGTCCTGTCCTGTCTGTCTGTCTGTCTGTCTGTCTCTCTGACTTTCATCTGTCTGTCTGTCTGTCCCTGTCTGTCTGTCTGTCTGTTTCTGTCTGTCGGGTTACAGCGCAGTTTATTATAAGATGTTGGAATAAAAAAAGTTAACTGGAGTCCGAGGGGGGTCCGGACGGGGTTTTCCGGACGGGGGTTCCAGAGGGGGGTTTCCGGAGGGGGGTGCACAGGAGTCCGTCCGTCGTCCAGCAGGGCTCTCCTCCTGGGGGGCGCTTGGAGGACGCTCCGCCTCCGGTCCGACGGAGGTCCACTCAGTCCGATCCGAGTGTGCGCTTTAAAAGTTCTGAAAAGCGCATTCTTATGTCCCTACCGATCTAGAAGGGTCTCCTGGGGTGGGTTCAGGTGGCAGACACATTCCAGGATAGACGATGAGAGAAGGAGCTGCAGCAGACTCTCCCGGATCCGAGTCGGACTCAGAGACTTCTGGTCCATGTTAGGAGGAGGAAGCGACGAGAGAAGGAGGTGCTTGGCCCGGAACGTGGAGGAGGAGCTCAGCCCACACCTGCGTCTCCACGCCCGCCACGCGCAACACCTCCACCCACCTGCGTCTCCGCGCCCCTCCACGCAACACCTCACCTGCGTCATCCACGCCGCGGCCACCGCAACAACCTCCACCCACCTGCGTCTCCACGCCGCGCCCACGAACACCTCCACCCCCTGCGTCTCCAACGCCACGCCCACCGCAAACACCTCCAACTGCGTCCTCCACGCCGCGCCCGCCCGCCAACACCTCACCTGCGTCCCATCGCGCGCACAGCAACAACCTCCCCCACTGCGTCTCCACGCCGGCCCACCCAA